>JABGLZ010000308.1:0-14360 GCA_014705045.1 Colletotrichum theobromicola | reverse complement strand
GTCCCCCCCGCGCACCCGGCCGGTCACCATCACTGCCGCATACCCGAACAACACGCGCGGCCGAAAAACATCACGACCCTATCACACCACACCATCAAAAGCTAACAATGCCATGCCCTAAGAATAACAACAACCTACCCGACCCTGGACACCATAATCCTGAACGCGGGCATCCAGCGCTCAATCGACTTCACATCCCCCTCCACCATCTCCCTCCCCGCCGTCTCCTCAGAGCTGACGACAAACTACCTCGCCCCCCTCCACCTCATCACCCACTTCCTCCCCCATCTCCAGTCCCTCAAGAATACCCAACCCGCCGCCGCCGCCGCCGCCGCCCACATCGTCCTCGTCTCCTCCGGCCTCGCCCTCGTCCCCATCCCCCGCTGCCCAAACTACTGCGCCACAAAATCGGCCCTGCACTCCCTCGCCTGGACCCTCCGCACCCAGCTCGCCGCGCACGACGCCTCGTCCCACGTCCGCGTCATCGAAGTCGTCCCCCCCGCCGTGCAGACCGAGCTGCACTCCGTCCAGCCGGACCTGGTGGCCGCGGGGCAGGCCAACTTTGGCATGCCGCTGGAGGAATTTACGGAAGAGACCTGGACGGCGTTGGAGGAGGGGAAGGAGGATGAGATCATCGTCGGGCCAGCCAAGAACTTTGCGCACGTTGAGACGGATAGGAAGAAAATGTTTGACAAGATGGCTGAGATGTTCAGAAGTGGATCAAAGATCTGAGCGTCACTTTGGCATGCGGGCATGTCACTGAGGAGAATAGGGACGACAAAAGTGGCATTCAATCTGTATTGGGCCAAATGCCTATACTAACTACACTCCCTCGTCCTGTCAGCGGTCACCATCGCCCAGGCTTTCCGGTCTGAAGCGATGAGAGAACCGTGACGTGGCGCTATTGATTTTTTTTTCGATCTTTAAGGACTTGCACGTAGTAAAGAGGAAACGAAAAGCAAGTGTCTCTCATCATCCGGGCTTAACGCCTTCCATCTCAGGAATTCAGCGTATTCCCGTCGCGCAGAAACCAAAGTTTCATGTCCAGCGGAGAAAGTAACAAAACCAAGCCTGGCCAACTCTTTCCATACTCCCCTTTCCCTATGGTATATCTTTCTCGGACCGTCGAAACCAAGACTGCATAGAGCCTCTAAGGTGTTGCTCGTCCAAAGCCAAGCGAGGAAGATGAATGAAAGACACTCGATACCTCGATGACTTGGCTAAGAATGTAAAAGAAGTGAAAATGAATTTGTAGTCAACCAAGCCTCGAATGCTGGAATAAAAGAGCCGCCGGAAACCCCCGTGAATAGGAATAGAACAACATATGATTCGTGAGAAGAGCGCGCCTGACCGTCCAACCCTTCATCCAATCCTGCCATCCAAAGGGCTGCGGATCAACCCGCCCCTGGCGCAGGTCGTGAAAAGGAAAAGACATGGGGGCGCATAGTCGTCGTAACGTCCAGAAACCAACAAGTCTACGCCAAGATGCCGCTCTTTCTCTTCTCGGCGCTGGTCAGAACCAGCATTGGCGCCTTGCGCTGTCCGTCCGTCACTTCAATCCCGGCGCGCTGAGCCGAGTTCTTGAATACACTGGCGAAGCTGTTCTCACCGCTCTCGGCACTGCTAACGCTGTCAACGCTCTTGCGAGCCCTCTGGCGAGAGCTCGGGCGGTCGGAACCGATAGCACCCCAGCTGCCGTTGGTGGACGTCCTTGAGCTGGGAAGAGAGCAATCGACATCGCCAGCCAAGCTGCCAGATCCGCTGCGGCCAGAGTCAGACTCGTTGTCGGTGATGGGGGTGCTGGACTCCTCCTCGGCGCTCTCGGAGACGGGGCTCATGCTGCCGCTGGAGCTGCCGGTTCCCTTTCTGCGCTCACGTCCCGCGCGGACCAAGTTGTGGACAGCCGAACGACGCGTGCGGGTAGCAAAGTTCTTGCTTCCCTCGTGCTTGGCGGTAGGCTTAGCCTTCAGCTCCTCAATAGAGGGAGGTCCGCGAGGTTGGCGAACGGGATGCTCGCCGGCACGTCCCTGGCCGGGTCCATAGCCTCCAGACAAGGGAGTAAGAGGGAAAGAAGCAGTCTTGGGACCGGCGGATTTGGGTGGCTCCTGAGAGGGCGAAAGGGCAGCCTGGTTGTTACCGTTGAGTGCCAGAGACATGACCTTCTTATGGCCACGGCGGAAAGCGTTGGCTGACGGCGGAGGCAGAGGGGTGACCTCAGAGGGAGACTCGTAGCGCTTAGGGGGGGTAGCGGTGCGGAACGGGGTGGCGTGGTTCTCGGGGGGAGGCGAAACCTGGACGCGGGGGGCTTGCTGCTGCTGCAGTTGCTGTTGTTGCAGTTGCTGCTGCTGTTGCAGGACAGCGTAGACCTGCGCCAACTGCGCCTGCTGGTCATTCTGGCCTTGATCAACGTAGTAGCCCTGCTGGCGGGTGACAGGGTCGTAGTACGTGTAGACCTGAGGCTGCTGCTGAGCAGCCATGCCACTAAGCATGGACTGCTGGAGGCTCTGGAGCTGTTGCTGTTGTTGGTACATAGCCAGCTGCTGCTGCTGAATCTGCTGCTGAGCACCCTGCAGGTTCAGGCCCTGGAACTGCTGGGCAGCCGCCTGAACACTCAGAAGCTGCTGCTGCAGGCGCTGTTGTTGCTGTGCAAGGTACATGTTGGTGGCGACAAGTTGAGCGTACAAACTGGGATCCATCTGTTCCTGATCATCAATGACAATCTCAGGAGGCGCGAGAACCTGCTCAGTGGTGTACTGGTTCACGTAGGCCTGCTGCTGCTGCTGTTGCTGTTGCTGCTGTTGTTGCTGCAAGAACTGCTGAGCCTGCAATTGCTGAGCTTGCAATTGCTGAGCCTGCTGCTGGGCCTGCTGCTGGGCCTGCTGCTGATGCTGACCGTAGCGAGGGAGAGCGGTCTTGGGACCGTTGTAGGAGGAGTTTTGGGCCTGAGCATGCATGCTGTTGGCGGTCGCATTTCTAGCAAATGACTGAGTAGTAGGCGAAGGGGCGTTGTTGTTGGCACCAGCAGGGAAGTTGGTAGCAGTCGAAGACTTGGGGGCGGTCCTAAGACCCGCGAGCAGGTGAGATCTGCTGGTGCGAGGAGTGGGAGCGCCGTTGTCGGCATTGCTGGCGGGAGTGGCATTGGAGAGGGAGAGGGGCTTGACAGGCCCTCCGCGGCGCGAGGCGAGACCTCCACCGGGCATGGCCAGGCCGTTAGCCGACGAAAAGTTGTTGGAGTTCATTTGAGCGAGACCGCCTGCGTCCATTGCTCAGATGGGGTATCAGTGGAGCGAGGAAGTGAGCTGGCGGAAGTGCCGGTGAACGAGTTGTCAAACTCGAAAATGTCAAAGAATGTATGGCTGCCTTGCAAACGGCTGGGGCGACCGGGTCGAATTACAAGAAGGATAGTTGTTGGGGAGATGCGCAGCGCTGGGGTCGAGATATATTATGGTACTCGGGTGTTGCGGACGACGTTGATGACAGTGGTGTATCAGACCGATCCAGAGCGGTTTCCGGAGCTGGTCCAGGAAAGAGGCTGCACGTGGGTGTCGACGTCGGAGTCGAGGTGAATGGAGGAGGGTGCCAAAAAGTTCAAAATCCAAAAATCGGCGGTATTTTGGATAGCTCAAGGTGATGTGCGATGCGGTGTTGGGAATTAGGTGGTCGCGTATCGAGCGTCGAGGGCAGGAAAAAAGAATGATCGTAGTGGTCAAAGAGTGAGCGACAGTCTGCTGTCGATGGAAGGAGTAAACGGCGCTGGTGATTTCGGGTGGAAAAGACTTGGCAACAGAAGCAGTTGTGGTCGAGGAGAGGAGGAACCACAAAGAGGAGCCTTCTTTGTTGTCGGGTCCCAAGGCGAAGGGGCGTAGAACTTGGTCGAGATCGACAGATCAGTCAGGTGACGAGGAGCAGGCGGAGGCCGTCGTCGGTTGGCGCGGGCTTTGGCAGCTGCGCGAGGAGTGATTTGTCGAAAAAGAGGGCTTTGGCAGCAACGAGCTGGGTGTTTCCTGTTGTTCCGATGGAGCGCTGAGGTGAAGATTACGGGGGAGATTTTTTCTGCAGTATCTGACGATGAAAAAAAGGTCGGACGAAGACGAAGTAGAGTACAGTCGATTAAAAATGTGTTTCTTGAGTGGATTTGTGACGATGCAGATGCAAGTTGGGACGAGTGTGGGTGTTGGTCCAGAGGCCTTTGGGCGTTTGGATGTTGAGCTTGTGGCGGGATTGATTTTTGTCGGGTTGGTGTTGCGAATGTGCGGTGCGGTCGATTTGTGGTTGGTGGAGCGAAGTCTTCCAGAACCCGTGGACAATTTTTTGCTGGATTTGGTTGAAAAAACGATGCGAGACGGATCTCAAGAGAATGCGAGGGTTGTTGATCTTTTTTGCTTTTTTTCTTTTCCTGGAAAAATCCCTTCTAAAAGACGACGATGACGAACAAATTCGCAGACCAGAGCGGCGGAGGGGGAAAGAGGAGGGGGGGAGAGAAAGGGTTGAAGGAGGGAGGAAAAAAAAGGAAGGGCGGTGTGTGTGCTAAAGAGAGGAAAGAGCAAAAGAGGCAGAAGGGGGCAAGCAGCGGAGTGGACGACAGATATGGAGATGGAGTGCAGTAGTGAGTGTGAATGGAAAGGCAGGAGCAAGCCCTGAGCCAGTCAGGTCAGGCAGGTACCTACTCTGTACTCACCTCTCTCTCAGTGAGTGAATGGTGCAGGGCAGGGCAGGTGGCAGTCGGCAGCAACAGCAGCAGCGGGAAGGTGGCAGCAGCTGGGGCAGGAGTACGGATAGGCAGGAAGCCTGGAAGGAAAGCAGCGAACGGACCTGCTCCAAGGAAACCTGGAAGACAGGACTGAGGTGGTGACTGGACAGGACTGGACAGGGCAGGAGAGCGGACGGGCGCGACGGGGATGTGCCAGGACCAGCAGAAAGCGGGCAGGCACCACCCACCATCCACTATCCATCATCCACACTCAGGGGAGCGCAAAAAGGAGTGGAGATCGGACTGGCCAGAGGAGGGGGCCAGACAGGGCCCAGGTCCTGCCAGGCAAGTGCACCACAACGGGTTCCCTTCCTTGGGTGCCAACCCGAAGCGAGCCTGACCAGTCATTGGTGACGGTTGAGCCAGCGGCGACAAACTCGGCCAATGGGAGCGCCAGGAGAGAAAAAGAGAGGTGGCATACAGGGGTCCACCGACTGGCCCCACTTGGCCGCCGTCAGGTGTACCCTTGTATCTAAGGTCTCCGAAGCCAAGGTGAAGAGCAAGGTACGAAGTACGCAGTAAGGCGCCTCACGTCTTTTGAGCCGTGCCTGGCGTCTCTGTCTGCACCAAACGGGAAGCCCTCAGGAGCCTGAAAAGAATGCAAAGCTCGATGGACAGTCAGTCAGTCACCGTGAGACTCGTTGACATACATCTCTTGTCAAGAAAAGCAATCATAGAATGCGATCCATCGCGAGGCATGACCAGGGATGAGTCTCTCTCTCTCTCTCTCTCCTCTCTTCCCTCACCTGCAAAAAGGTACACAGGCACACAGGGTGGAAGACAGTAACCTACTTACTGCCTGCGAACAAGTCTACCAGGTATGGCAGCACTCTGTGCTTCTCTGTGCTTGAAGATGCGCTCACACTGGCACTCAATCCAGTTAGTCAGTGTGATTGCGAGAAGCTTCATCGGCCAATCACCGCGTGGTCCCCTCCGGTCTGGAAGACGTGACTCGACAGGAAGGCAAATTCTCAGGCTGCCAGCCAATGTATCTCCCACACGATCGCATGTATTCGTGCCCCTCTTTCACTCGTTGGTGCTTCTTGCCCGTTGCCCGTCTCCTGAAGTACGCAGCCAGCGGTTGCAGGTTGCAGGTTGCAGGTCGCGTGCAGGTGACGGGCGGATGGCAAGCGCGAATCGAAGCTACTCCAGTCTCCTGCTCCTTCCTACCGTTGCGTTACTGCACCGGCTGTGCTGTGCTGGCGCACTGCTCCTGCATCTGGTTTCGCCTCACACCACTTTCAACCTCACTTCCACATTCCTCTCTTCCACGGCCCTGGGCTCCCCGGCACTCAGACTACAGCACTATCTCGGATACGTCCAAGTCCCAACATCCACCGTCTCCAAGGCAAGACACACAAACCGCCTTTGCATTCCATCCCAACTCAATGGCAATCTGGCGAACAAACGAGGGGTTCCGACAGAATTCCATCTGTCGCAGTACCTCAACTTCGCCCACTCCACTGCTTTGCGAGTCTTGGAGACGGAGACCCAGTCACCCAGACGTCAAGCCATGACAGGACTCCAGACCCCAAACTCCAGCGTCCTCCCTCATGCCCTGCCACCCTGCACCTATCGACCGACCGAATGACTCCTTGTCGCGGAGCACGAGCAAGCATCAACCCCTGCGCCCCCAACCACGGTCTCATCGTGACACTTTCCAACTCACGGCGCACTTGCAAGACGACTGTTCTTACCAGGCTTGCCTGCGGATAAGGTACGGATACGCCAGACAGAGACAGACACACTGCTCATACGGCTGTCCTTACACCGGCACTCTACCACATACTTTGGCCTGAAGTACAGCATGTATGGCCGTTTCCAGGGGCCAAACTCTCGTCAGAACCCAGATCGCTGGACTCCCACCGCTTGCAAACTACCGCAGTACAGATACTATGCGCACCTTGCTGCCAGCAGACTTTCGTTCTCGCTTTGACTTCACAGATACATCGAACATGCTCCCATTACTGCTTCTGGCCATCTTTACGATACTATGCAGTACCGACCATATGGCACACCTTCGCCATAGCATAACGCCCTCACCTAAGGTTCCAGCACGTCGCGTACCTACGACACCCACCACCCGTCCATCGGTCATACCTACGGATACTCAAACCCTTTTTTTCTATTTCTGGTGGCGTTGATCAACACGGAGCGTGCCCACACGGAATCCACCTCCTGAACCACCAATCATGTCTGAGTTTGCGACTGCAAATGCGACTTGCAACCACGGACAGCCGCGGGAAGAGCCCCATCGGCCCCTTCCAGACGTTCGTCCTCTCCTAGCCACGCAGCACGCTCAACAGCCACCACGCACTACGAACGCACTAGCCACACTACTGACTGCTACGGCGATTCTACACGCTTGCGCCTACATTCCGTCAGGAGGTAGCCCAGCTCATCAATCAGTAACAGTATCACCGTTCGGTCAAACGCTGCCAAGGCCTCCCTTTTTCCACTGCAATAGAACCGAAATCTGGGGTCCAGAGGGGCTGCCGATGATGTGAGCCATGGTCAACGGCTGCGGCAGCGACTCCCGATCGGGGTCTGCACGCTATCTCCTCCCGCTCACGCCCTCCGCCCTGGCATGGAAGATGCGAAGTTGTCACGATATTCCACGGCCAATTCCTTATGAGCATAGCCGAACATGTGCTATCACCAAGCATGTGGCTGGTCACGGCTTGCGTGGTCCTGTCCACTGGGGCACGCGGCTTGGAGAACAATTGATGCCCCAAGACGATTCCAGACGAGCGCATGGAGCCGACCAACATCGGCAGAGAGGGCGCATCGCCGCACTCAGGACGACAGGTCACTTCAGCAAGCGAGCGACGGGCATGGCACCGACAACGCGGCGACGGCACCTCCATCTCCATGGCAAAGCTTTGACTTCGCTCGAGGGCTTTGGCCTCCTCCAGGGGTTCTCCCGCACGACACATGCGATACTTTCCACACATGCCGCTTTCCTACTGCCAAGGCTTCCCGACTCAACTGTGGTTCATCATTTCTTCACAGACAGGCAATCCAAAGCAATCTGTCCCTCCGGCTGCTCGCCATTTCCTGTCCTCCACCACCATGACCTACTTTAGTACACCTTTTCGCTCTGTTTCCTCGCACCCATCCCCCGGTCACACCGTCCCCTCGTTTCCGTAAAACGAGGCGGCATAAAGTCGCGGATGAGGATATTTGGGGCAAGCGACATCAGCTGTTTTCGCGCACTACTCCCAGCATCTCCCCATCTTGCTCAATGCTAAGCTGCTTCCCACCTACGTAGAAGCTTCAAAGGGCTTGTTTCACTTCGACTGATAGCGCGGTACTTGTCTTCCATCAGCCCTGCCTCTCTGTAAACCACTGATCCTCCACTTGCCGAGGTTCCTGTTCATCACCCTACCCCCGCCGTTCAGAATAGCTGTCGCCACTAGCAGCTTCTGGTGACACAAGTCTCTCCCACTTCCCACCTGCACTCGTCATTCCATACGTCGACTTGAGGTCGGTTCAAACAGCATGGGAAACTTCGCCATCCAGAGGCCTGAATCAAACTGACGATCTTCTCAGGATGTTGTGTCCCTGACATGCGCGCATCACTCATAGTTCAGCTCCCAAAGGATGATGTGCGACCTAATCAATCACTCAATGCAAAACAGTTTTGCGGACCGAGTGAGCCTACAAGGCTGGTTTGAGCACTCAATGGCCGCGTCCCGCCCGGACCAAGCCTTCGACGGCGGACAAAGAGACGGAGCGATGGGCACATGGCCAGGAACTGAATGGATACGAAGCTGTGTCCCCGGCACCCCCAGGATCTTCTACGGAGACTTTCTCTCGCACCGCCTCTCGTGCCCTGACTGCTTTTGGAAATGCGTGCCAGGGGAAGCCACGCCTTGCAAGGTTGGCGGCAAGGGGCAAGGAACCTGAGACAAATCTGCAAGAGAGACCTTCCAAGTCCCAAGATTCCAACGGCGTTATCGGCTCTGCGCGCCCGCCAGGATGTGGGCATCAAACCTCCTGAAGAGTAACACGGGGTGACATTCACAATGGGGCTCCACGGGGGCATCCACTGGGAGGCTGTGATTGTCAGCGAGGAAGATCCCGAGGAAGAGCCTTGCTGTGAGGGCATTTTCGTCCCAACTGCTCGACATCAAAGTTCAGATTCTCCCACTCCGTTCGTCTGGCTTTCCATTATGCCAGCGCCTCGCAGTCCGACACTGGCAGGTGGCCTTCTTCAAGGGAAACGTGGTGAGAAGACCAAGAGGATGGACCGCGGCGCTGCAGATCAGAAAAAAGCAAGCCAAGTTATGGGGGTCCGCAGCATCGTTCAGCCCAAAGCCCAAGTCGAAAGCGGCACGACGGCCGCCAGCTTAGCAGTCGCGGCTATAGCCCCTCCGTCGCGCCTCTAGTTTAATTAACTTGGAGGAATACGGGCCTCGCGACGCCGCAGACGCGTCTTGCCAGACACAAATTGCGCATACAAAGAATTTGTGGCTACTCCCGCGCGAGTCGAAAGCCGCCACAGCCAGTCAATCCTAAACCCTCATTTAATTCGCAATTCTCTTCCACGTTGTTGACAGTAGGTCGACGCGCCGGCCGCCCCGACTCTGCAGCAAAAAAAGAGCAGATCTTGGAAGGACTTTTGGGACGTGACGGTTGTGGCCCTCGAGACTGTTGGGCTTTGTTGGTCGTCCACGCAGCCAAATGCATCCAGCAACACGACTGGTGTAGACAAGCGATCCCTTGCGTTCTCTTTTTTTGTCTTCCTCTCTCGTCTCATCCTTCAGGCCCCCGGAAACAGGCTGGGGGGTTTATTGTGGGCAACCACACGCACGAGTTTTTCCCCTACGTACTTCTGTGTTGCATGCCAAATCTCCGCCCAGTTAAAATGATTAGCATATCGGTTACCACAAACCGTCCCCTCTTGTTCCCGTTAGCAGCCACGCATCCAATCTTTATGTCGCTCGATCCACCGCACCGAGATCCTTCAGCGTCTTCCACTCGTTTGCTTTGTTCAGTGGCGGCCCTATTGGCTCCCTGTCGATCGGCTTGCGAGCTGCAAGGAATCCCCTCGTGAAACGGCCTTTGCAGGGTAAACCCACACTTGCGGGGAAGATTTTGGACAGATGGACCAGGGATCTGAACCGCCGAGCCATAGGACCTCAACCAACTCCAACATGGGACCTCTGCATGCTGAAAGCCTCTCTCTGGGAGCGCTTAATCTACCGCCATATCGCCACCTCTGCTCTGTGCTTCACGGGGAACATGAAGGTCGCCTACGTGGCTCCAATCACTTGGATGAAAAGACCTGCTGCATTCACCATTCGATCGCCCGGCCCAGCTGTCTGGAGCCTTAGCCGCTAGCGCCCTTGACGTCAACTCCGACTTGCGCTAGACAGCCCAGTCAGCGCGATTCTGAATGGCGGTCTATCTCTGCAAACCAGCTTCTTCACACCTGTCTAGGACAGATGCCTTTGGCAGATCCGGGCCAAGACTATACAGATCATCAAAAATTCTTCCTGATTCGCCAAGTCAGGGTGCTACCCATTGTTGCCTCCGAAAAGCTAAGCACGATCAAGCATAAGCTGGCTGGAACCAGGGAGCTCCAAGCGCGACGGCGGTAAAGAGGTGCCGCAAGTGCATCGCCTCTGAACGTTCGTTGTGGCTTTCAACGCTGGGTTGAAGGCCACCTGATGGAAGTACTAGCCTCGTCAAGTTTGGACAAAATGGCATGAATGATTCGTGACGAATCGACGACACATTAACGTCGACAGGTTACTTGCATCGGGTCTCATCCCATCTCTCTGGGCTCATCACCAGACACATAACGGCTTCCTCGGCTAGATGAGGGTGTTTCCGAAGCCAAAGGCTATACTATTCTTCGAATTAGCCTCTACGTCGTCCTTGCAAGCAATCTGAAACCTGAAAATGACCTGCCGAACGCTGAGTTGATGTGCATCGCTGCCTGCCACCTTCCGAAGTTAGGATAAGCGTGTCGAGTACTACTTGAAGTTTCTCTTGGTTACCGGCGATGAATAATATGAGCTTCGAGGATGACACATTTCTTTACGCGCAATGGAAGGCGAGTCGGGACGTCCATCACTGCTCTCAGGCCTCCACACATACGGTTGTCTTCTGGCGTCGTCGGATTTCATGGTCTCGTTGTTGAATGGTTGAGCCGAGACCTCGCGGGATGGCGCAGAGTCCGATCGATCGCCAAGCTCAAAGAGGTTCTGAAAAGTCAGCGGCAAATCATTACCAAATTGCCCATAGGAGTGGCTCAATTCGGCGAGTTTGAAGCAACGTCATCCAGCAGGCTAGCCAAAGGCGAAGTTGTCAACCTACTACCCGTCCAGAAATGGCATATGAGATGATGGTCAAATAATACATGCAATTGTCGTCTGACTGATAGTCCCAGAGAATCACGGAATGAAAGCTGCAGAAGGGCAGGTTATAAACTGCTGAGGATGTCGACGGGCTCTATACATATGCAGGTGTCAGCAGGGAGACTTGGCAGACACCAGAAGTTCTTACCGAAGTCCCTTCGGCAAGCTGAGTGCAACAGTCTACGGTAAGGTAGACATACTCATTCACGTCAGGCTGACTACCTATGCAGGAAAAAGCTACTACACATTCCCTAGCAAAGCGGCGAGCGTGCAAACCTCTGCAAGTCAATAGTAGCTCGAGAACATGTAGCGATCGTTCCCTGCTCACCATTGAGGCAAAACCATGGGGTTTACCTCTGCTAGATGTTGGCTATGGTCGATCAGTTGGTCGTAAGTTGGTTACTTGAGTCACTTTCAGTAGCGTGGAGCTTGTGCTTGAACAAGCCACGTTTCACGGCATTATGGCAACCTCTTGTCAAAGTCTCACGACAACATCAACCCCTCCCGCCAAGCCTTTGCGGAAGGATTCTTGCAAGTCCAGCTTCGCCGTGTCATAGGGCTGAGAAGCTTGGGCTTGAACCATCACCTAAGCCGCTAGCTCTGCTCCGACGGTTGTCAGTTGTCCAATTAATTGTCGTATTTGGAAATCATCGTATAACAAGCCAATGACTTGCCACAAAAAGATTTGCTAAACGGATCCTGCGGTTCTGGCTGGCATCGAAAGTCGCTCCGTCCAGGGTTCTGAATCCTCCCGTCCTCGATGTCTCTGCGGAACTTTGGCTGCCACGAGTATGCCTTCAACCTTGATTTCAGTGAAAATCAACCATATCGTCGCATCTCCGTCAGATTCTGACTACTCACCGCCGAATCCTCAGAAGATGACCCACACAACAACATGGACAATATCACGCAAACAGCTCGCAAGGGAGAGCGAATTAACGAATTACCAGCAAGAGTAAGTTTCCAGAAGAAGGGGTGTGTGTAAGCAGCAAGGCAGCTGACATGCTTGCAGTCACGCCTCCATCCATCCACCATGGCGAATCCCACGCGTGGGGATCCATCTCCGCGCGCGGCGTTGGCAGCTTGGGTATTCTCACGATGGCACTCACCCCGTTCCCTCGTTGTCCTTATCTCACCAAACGAGACTGCTGTCATGCACGACAGACGCCAGCGCGTCCGTCAACCGACAAGATAGTCCACTCACACCCCTTTCATCTCCCCAACCCTTTCCCTCGTCCAAATTCAGCCACTCCCATTTGCTCTTTCCCCAAACAACCCACATCGGGCTTGCTGATCAAGATCCTACACGACACCATCAACCCACCGATTCGCAGTCAGCGTGATGTGTCGCGGCAACCGCTGACTTGGATGGGATTTGAGCATGACAGGCAACGTCTTTCGGCGTGAGACCCCACACGTTCTATAGCCACGACAGAGACATCATCTCATCGGCATTTGGGGTTCTGCATCGGCAGATACTCAGAGATATGGCTTAGACACAAGTCCGCATATCTGCCATTCAATTCTTTTCAAGTATCTTGACGGCATCTGTGAATAATCACTCTTTCCGGAAAGCAAGGATCAGTTCCATATGGAGTTCGCCAGCAAAGACCTTCATATAGCAATGTATTTTCTCGGGACACTCGAGACTCGCCGAGAGAACACGAGAACAGGGACAAACAACCAAAGACCTTATTTTCCTTACTTCCAAGACTGTTCTAGCCCAGTGGAGGGTAGGATTTTCTGGAATGTCCCGAATATGACGTGAGATCGTTGGGAATAGAGGGGGTGGAACGGCCACATCATTCACAAGGAGGGGGGCAAGGGTTTTAGAGTTGGAGATGATCCATCAAGTCCAGGTACAACTGCGACACTACGGCACGGAGAAGGATCCCTCATTATCACCCGCTAAGCATGCGGTGGAAGGCGTTGTCGGTTGCGTCCCCTACCAACGCCAACAGACTTGACGATCCCCTCCTTCGCGATCCTGCCGCGGGGAGACAGAGGCAGCCATGCAGAGCGTCGTCGACTAGCACCAAGCAGCAACCTGGGGCTCCTCGGTTTCTCGGTCCCGAAGGCGTTCGTCCCTCGTACCCGCCTTTCGCAAAGCAGGCCTTATTCGATATCGCTCCTTCGTTGCGGCAGATGAAGGATGCGACAAGGAGAGGGGTAGACTCTTATTCTCCGATTATCTGACAACCCACGTCTGATTCCACGGCGGAAGGAGCAAACGCTTTTATTGACAGTGTACATCAGGCCAGTACAGCGGATTAACTCAGAGGGCCCGCCCGCAACGGAGGAGACGGAGGTTTACTGCAGTCGGCATCATTTCCGCTGCCATGATGAGTCGTTTGAAGCCAGACCGGCGAAGGACTTGCGGTAAGAAACTTCAGCATCATGGCATGTATGGAAAGGAACCGTCTTTCGGTGATCCTTCGGCTACCCGCGAACCGTCCACGCCTGTTTGATCCTCGACAAAAGCTGCAACAGCATCACCGTTTGCTCTCACCAAACGGCTGCAGTCTTTTGAGGATACAGACACGGTGACGGAAGCAGTGGGAATGGCAGAGCCAGCGTGAGCGGCTTTTGTCAACCTTCATCCCACGGCCTTGAATAATCCTACCTGTTTAGTCCAGGGAGCTGACACGACACGACGCCGTTTCATACCTTGGGAACCACCCAAAACAGCGCGCTCACAAGTCTGAGGCACGCATCACATGGCTGAATCTGATCTGCTATACTTCACATGAGAAAAGGCGCAAAACATCAAGGTCAGGGTCAAGCGCAGTCGGGCGGTCCAACGTGAGATTTCCGCGGCGAAGTTGATGACGACGGTTTATGACAGCCTTCCCACCCGTGACTCTTATCACAAGCTTATCGTTCAAAACTGACGAGGCTGGCTGGAACGACCGTCACGAGATGCCGTCTCACGAGAACTTGGACCCAGACTTGAATTTGAGGGTACGGGTATGACAGGAAGTTCCTGGCCCTGACAGCTAAAGTCGACGGCGCTCGTCAGCCCCTTTAGCTTGAGGTGTTTCGAGGAAGGTACTTGGCGCAAGCCTCAGGTCCAACCATGGACCGCCATCACTCGTTTACTCACACGCGCGACCATCTATACCAAGATGGACATTTCATGGCCCTTTTCTCGCTTCCCAACTCAACGCAAGCGGGCGGCTGATGTAACACGGAGGCAGGCCGCATCAAGAGCCCAGCAGCCGGAACCAAAGTCCCTTTCCCCC
>JABGLZ010000307.1:0-47064 GCA_014705045.1 Colletotrichum theobromicola | reverse complement strand
GGGGGGGGATGTGTTTTGACGTACCCGAGACTGCCGCTGACGTCGACCGCTGGATAGATGTCGCAGCCTCCTGAGATGTAGAGGCTGGGGTTGAAGCGAAGTTCGAGCTGGCCTTCCAGGCCTGGAGAGGCGTTCTGGGTGAGGGCTGCGACTTTGTCGTGGGCTAACCATGGATGCCCGCCAGGATCATCGCCCGCTCGCGGCAGCAGGTGGGATGACACGCTCCTTGAAAGAATGAGACAACAGCTAAGAACGAGTGGAAGGTTTGGAAAGACCATGTTGTCTGATGAAGGCAAAAAAAAAGAATGACTGAGAAAACAAGGTTTAACGAGAGACTGGGGCGGAAAGGGGAAAGAAGTTGGACTGCAGCATGGTCGTTGGGAGCCTTTTGAGGGTAGGCTCACAGTTATGAGAACGCAAGTGCTTGACGGTGCTATCTGGCCGGTTGCCTTTTGCCGACCGAGATCGAACCAGAGCGGTATTACCGAACGTGAAGACTTCGACACTGACACGGTCCCGCGATGGAGCCCTTCTCCTTAATGAACCAGGTTTGGCACCAGCAGCACTAGACGAAGCTGAGGAAGTATCACAGTCCCTGTAAGTTGGTAACCGTTCATACCAGCCCTTTGAAAAGTAATGAACTTATGAAATTGAGCAAGGCCAATCATTCAATTCATCATGTTAACCACAGGGGACTCCTATCTCACAACTCCCGCATGCGCCTTATAGGGCGCGAGTACCGCGCCTACAGACATTCAGGGATCGTACAGTCTGTACGTGACAACGTAGATGATTGATAACCCAGGTGAATGGCGCCCATACCTCAGAGCCGGGGCCGAGATCCGACTCGCATAAAATGTATCACCACTGCCTCCTAATAAGAATCTCGCTCAATTTAGCAATGTTGTATCGTAACAGCTGTAAAGTTTAATTCTGACTACCATAGTAGTCGAGATCGGGCCTTACGTCGTCCGATCGCTACAGACGGGTTACAGGGTCAACCCCTCGCTCAGCCACGCGGGGATCTTCCCTAAAGACGGGTGGTTCGGCAAGTTCTATCGCGTCACGGAATTACTATTCCGCTTGGTTTGCGCAGCCAAGGCCAAGCCCTTAGTCGGGGCACCTATGTTGAGACAGACCCAAATGTGGCTCGCAATACTCCGGTGAATTATAATTTAGGACAGTAGGCCTGCGCATCATGTCGGTAATTCCGCGCTCATTGTTGATTGTTCTGCATGCAAAACTCAAGAGAGACGGCAGCGAGCAGACACGATTTGGCTATGGTTTGCTGGATTAGACAAATAGAAGAGTAAAAATGAATATGACTTGGAAATACCCCCTCAGATGGTTGGACAACTTTGGAGTTCACATCCAGACGTGATCACTTGTCGTTGAAGCCCCTCGTCGGACCACTCTCGCACCTAGTTCTCGCCCAACTACATACACTCTTTCAGAACACTCACACTCTTCCACCATGAACCTTCTCCATCTCTTCCTCGCCTTCCTCACCTTCCTATCCATCACCTCTGGCGTGCTGATAGAAGAGCCCCCCGAGGATGCGCTCGAGGAGATGGGCTACGGCGTCGACAACGCCGGCAGCGAGTGGAAGGTCCGCCGCAACGGCATGGTCGTCGACAAGTTCGCGATCGACGCCTTCCTGCGCCAGATCACCATCAAAGACGCCTGGAACGAGCTCGACATGAAGCCGCGCCTGAAGATGCGCGAGATCGTTGCCCTGGTCTGGGCGCGCGCGGGCATGCCGCTGAGCCGGCTGTCGGCGGTGCGGGTTGAGCGCATTGACAACGAGGAGACGAAGGACGCCATCGCCGCGGCGCGCTTGAAGACGGGGCTCGCGGTCGCGGAGGATATGGTCGTCGCGCCGGGGCAAGCGGGGTGGGCGGAGCTGACGGATTCGCCGTTTTATATGTCGGTGGCTAAGCTGTGCCAGGAGAAGCCGGAGTTGAGGGGGAAGTCGGTCGAGACGATTAGTGTGCCGGCGGGGACGGAGGGAAGGCTTGATACGATGCTGATGAATATTGAATGATCATGATTTCAAAATGGCTCAATATTGTCGGTTGTCCCTTTTGTTGGTTTTTTATTCAAAGGTGGGAGCGGTATGCACACTTACACCACGCTTGAAGCTCAGCTAAACGTTAGCATCAGCGCATGTTCAGTCGCGTTATTAGACATGACAATTCTTCTACCAAAAGTACCTACAAACTGACCGGACCGAGAGATTCAATACAAACAGAATCTGTTATCTGCAACGAATAGATATTGTATGATAGATGTACCTGATAGACACTTCGCTACTCCATGAACGTGGGGGTTATCTTATCTTATCAACACCCCGCGCACTCACTAACTAACAACCTCCAGGCCAAAAATTAGCTTTTCCCGCGACGCAAAAATGATTTGTTCAAATGCAAGAGACACTTTCAGAGCAGAACAAAAGGAAATGATCAGTGGGAGGCTTGAACTCCCGGCCTTGGCATTACTGAACATGCCAGGTGACATATTAGTACCACGCTCTAACCAACTGAGCTAACCGACCTGATGGTTGTTGACCCGCAGTAACGAAATGCCACAGATGACGCATGCAGCGGAGTCAGAATGACTGACTCGGAAGTGAAGCAGAGACGATGCAATCGAGGTGGTTACCGCGAGAGAAATCACTAGTTAAACACGGACTATTTGACCGAGTCTAAAGTCTCGAGCATTTTGGATAACTGTGTTTTCTAGACTAGAACTTTTCCGCCTCGTCTCGTGTTGGATAGTGATTAGTGATCCTAGTGGAACGCCTTAAGCTTTGCATAATGTCCTTTGAGCTGGCATCGTCCCTTCAAATGTTTACCGCCATCAGATGAAATGAGGGATGACATTTCTCCGAAGAGACCTCATACTGCCAAACAACCAAACTATCGTCTCTACGCTCACACGTTATAAAGAACAGTTGACTTATCTCAACTATCAGTCAGCTATAGACCTGAGTGCTTTGGTTCTCAGGTTGGACATGGAGACCAGGAAGATGAATGTAAGCCAACTCCACAACGGGAATGCCTCAAGACACAGGGGTCTAGCGCCCCGTTTTGAATTTCGCAACTTCTCCTCGTCGTCATTCAGCTGCATACGCGAGGAGATTCTAGAACCCGCGGGCGAAAGACGCCAACTCTATCCACGATAGGATTTGTTTGAGACGAGTAGTCAAACGATTGGTGACATCAAGTGGTTACTAAATACAAACAGAGTTGGTTCTTCGGGCGTTTCCCCTCCCAGAAACTTTCTCGGCTGGCAAAGGCCACATCCCGGTGAACTCTAATGTCCATGGCCCCCCCTAAGGCGTAGTCGCTGTTGACGATGGGGGCCAGCAGGTGGGATTTGGAGCTGGGCTCCAAGTCAAAGAAGTTTAGTCAGCCGATGTATCCGTGTTGCTCTAGATTCATTCCGGCCCCCTCACCTTTTCCCCCGGCCTGTCCCCCCGGAAATCTCTCCTGAGTCCATGTCGCAGCCCCATTCATCCAATCCACTATTCAATCCCAGGCATTAGCGTCAGTGTTCCAGGCCTCTCACTCGCCTCCATTCACGCACACGAGCGAGCGAGATCTCTCTCCCTCTCTCTGTTGGGCTTCTTGCGTCCCATTGTCACTGTCCTCCATAAATCAAAAGCCGCCGCCGGTGTTCCCGCCTCCGCAATGCCGCGCCGGCGAGATCCAACAAAACAGGTCTCTCGCCGGAGCCACCGCGGCTGCCACCGCTGCCGGCTGCACAAGATCCGCTGCGACGAGGCAAAACCTCACTGTGGGCCGTGTACCTCCCGTGGCTACCCCGACTGCGTCTACGCCCAGATCCTCAAGTGGGAGACCGACTACGTCGGCCGCGCCTTCGGGCGAGCCGGCGTGTGGTCGAAATCTGGAGCTGCCGCCAGTGGTGGCGCCGACGCCAAGAAGAAGAAATCCGCAACGACAGCGCCGCCGTCCGCGCCGGACCCTTCGTATTACCGGAGCCTACCCACCCGCGTCCACTCCTTCGGGTTCCTCAACACCTTCACCACCGACTTCGAGGGCGACGAGTCCTCGTCGTCCTCCAGCGACGACAGCTCCAACGATGATCGCAAAAACACGGCGCTCGTTCTCAGGCGCAACATAGGCCATCTCACGCGGCCCGTGACTTACATCCAGCTCGACAGCAGGGCAGAGTCGCATTTACTATCGTACTACCTCGACCGCATCTGCCCGATGACGGTGCCGTGCGCCAAGAACGAGTCCCCCTTTTCAGCCCTCATCTTCCCCTTTGCCGTCTCCTCCGCCTCCCCGGCCCTCATGCACGCCCTCCTCGGCCTCGCGGCCTCGCACCGCGCGCGGTCAGACGCCAGCTTCCAGCCCGTGGCCCTCAGCTACTCCGCCAAAGTCATCCGCTCCCTCCGCCTGACGCTCGACAGCAAGTCCCCAATCGACATCGCCGCGAGCTCGGAGATCCTCGTGCTGATGATGCTGCTCTGCCAGCTGGAGATCATCGCCGAGTGCGACAAGCGCTGGGTCACGCACCTCCGCGGCGCGCGCGACCTCATCCGGTTCCGGCGCCAGGGCCTGCTGTCGTCCGACGTCGCGCGCGCGGCGGCGCGGCAGCAGAGCCCGTGGGAGCAGATCATCAAGTTCACGGAGCGCTACTTCGCCTTCTACGACGTCATGGGCCGCACGGCCTGCGGCGAGGAGCCCATCTTCGGCAACGACTTCTGGGCGGCGCAGGAGGACGAGCTGGACCTCTGGATGGGCTGCTCGCCGCACCTCGTCAGCATCATCGGCGAGATCACGGAGCTGAGCTTCAGGTACCACCGGCTGTCGGCGTCGACGGCGGAGGACTGCTGGCAGGACCTGGAGAGGCAGCGGATGCGGCTGATTGCGATGCTGCAGCAGCCGCGGCTCCAGTCGGACGGCGTTGGGGACGAGGTTATCCGCACCTCGGTGGAGATGAAGCGGGCGACTGTGGAGCTGTACCTGCACTCTGCCCTCAACGATACGAACCCCGCCACGCCGGTCATCAGGCAGAGCGTGAAGAAGATCCTGCGGCTCGTCGCGACGCTGCTGAGGGCGGATGTCAAAGCCGGGCTTACATGGCCCCTTTTCATGACTGCTTGTCAGCTGGATCCTACGGAAGAGCTGGAGTGGGCCACGGCAGATCTTGGAGATGAGGAAATGCCGCGGCATGCGCGGCCCTTCGTCTTGTACGCTCTGGACAAGTTGTCGGATTCCCTCTCAAATGTTACGAGAACAAGGTTCGTCATTGAGAAAGTGTGGAAACAGCGGGAGGCCGCTTCGTTCCTGTCTTCAGATCGGCAACTGTCGCCCAGTCCAAAAGCGTTCAACGACTGGGCTCGTTTCGTCGCGCCGCACTGTCATAATATCAGTCTCGCCTGAGCGTGTGATTCTCACTGTTCTTAATGCTTTCAAGGCTCGATTCTGGAAAAGGGTGCCATTTGTGGAAAACAACAGAAGATTGTACACAGTTTCACCTGCATTTTGTCAATGAAGGCGTTGAATTTCGTGGGGCTCGTTAGATGAGGGAAAGAATATGGATATGGAAAATGGGTATCGCTGCGTTGCGGGAAACCTGGTTATGTTCAGCCCCAGAGATTAAAGGAAGATAAGCAGAATCAAATAGCAACAATAAAGCTCCTTATGACCAGGTGGCTGGCCCAAAAGTGCCGTTGGTGGGAATAGCTTTCAGGGGCGTGCCTTTGCCGTCAATAGTCGTGCGATTCACATTGTTCCCCCACCAACTCAAGTTGATGCCCGGGAAGACGAGGGCGAAGAAGATGACAATCGCAGATATGGCCAAACCCGAGTCGAGGGCTGCAGATAAAACGTAGTTATACTATCGAATGCGGTCAGTACGGATCAAAGCACTAAAAGGAAGTCTACATACCTTGGCCCACCACTGAGGGTATTTCCCTTTGAGCCACTTATTGAAGATGAACGAAACGGCAAAAGCGGACGTGTAGTTGAGACCGGTCGCCGGAGGCACATTACCAGTGCCGGCGAAGAAAAGGGGCCAGTGGAGATATTGCAGGAATTTGCTACGCGGAAAGCGCTTCTTCAGGAAGAAAGTGACGATTGGTAGCAAAGCACCAATCCAGAAGAGATGCAAGAGGCCAGAATAGATCTTGCCCACGCTGTACAAACGTGCCGGTCCGATCGCGCCCCAGACGATGCTCGATGAAAAGTTGACACGCCCTTGTGGGCAGGTGTACCCGTTCGGCTGGTCTTCTTTGCAGATGCCGTTCACGTGGTTGAGCATCCAGAGGAGGACCGCGTTCTGCGTCAGCGAGCCGACGACGCACGCCGTCAGCTGCGCGACAAAGAGCGTGCGCCGCGGGATCTTCATGTAGAGGCCGAGCTTCATGTCCGAGGAGAAGATCATGGCCTGGCTGAGCCCCGTGTAGGCGTAGAACTTGAAGATGAGCATGACGATCGGCTTGCCCGGGATGAGGTACCCGGAGATGATCTCGCCGAGGACGGTCAGGACGTTGCTGTTGAGGTTGGCCACCGCGTAGACGCTGCCCGTCGGGATGAGGTAGAGCATGGCGAGGCCGAAGGCGACGAAGATGCCCCAGACCGGCATCTGCGTCTTGTAGACCACCTGCACGACGATCGAGAGGACCAGCACGATGACAGTCAGGATTGCGTACCACCACCACGGCGTGTCGGGGTACTTCTCAATCAGGCGGGCGTGGATGTCCTTCTTCCTGCCCGGGTTGAAGGCGCCGATGATTTCCTTGTAGTGGTTGATGAAGATGTACGTCGGGACGCAGCTCATGACGGCGAAGGAGATGCCGTAGCTTAGGGCGAAGGTGACGGGCATGAATAGCGGGCTGTACTTCTCGTATTCTTCGACGATGAAGTTGCCGTCTTTGCCGACGACGCGCGTTGCGTTGTAGATTTTGCCGGTGTTGTCGTACGTGTCGGCGCCGGAGAAGGGCAGGTAGGCCGTGTACCACGTGTTGGTGTAGTAGAGGATCGGGGTGACGAGGGCGAAGAGAATGACCCAGCCGGCGAACACGTTGGCCTGGGCCCAGAACGGGACGACCAGGGGTGAGCCGTTGTAGGCGATCTGGGACCAGTCGAATGTGGTGGGCAGGTAGGCCAGGCCTGTGGACATGCCGAAGAGATTATTCACCACCACGTTGTCTAGACATGTCAGCAACCGCAATCGCTCAGATGGCATGCTGATACTCACTCGGAGCCGCCCAGCAAATGAAAGCGAACGTGCCCAGGCCGGTGAACAGGTATCCAGGGAGCCAGTACCAGAAGAATCCGCCAATGAAGACGTAGAGGAAGAAGCGATACCTCGAGATCCTCCAGCCGTCGGCGATGGGGTTGGCCCTTCCGTGCAGAGTCTGGAACAGCGCTGCGTTGGCCAGAGTCGACGGCCAAATCATGTGAGGCGGCTCGACGATGAATCGGTAAGCCAGGCCAGCCATGCCGAGACCAAAGAGCTGCATGGACAGACCGAGCAGAAACTGGTACGGAACCGGGGTGTCGAGCCCGTAGAACGCCGATGCCTTCTGCGCCTGGATGATGTCGGTAGCCCACGATGGCCCGAAAGACAAGTTGGACATGATGGTGATCACGGCATGCTCCTTGATGTTGAAGTAGTGGTCCGGGTTAATGACGAGCTCCCGCCCGAAGACGCGCACCTTCTTGACCGGCAGAACACGGGCGACGGCGCAGCCGACGGGATAGGCGACGAGCTGGGCGACGAGAGACGAGATGGTGACGCCGGGGTAGCGCATGGAGAAGAACTGGTTGATGCCGGAGCCGAGCATGGTGAAGAGGACCCCGAGAACCCACATGCGGAGCGTGTTGACCGGCACGGCGACGTCGTCCGTGTTGGGCACGTTGGCGCGGACCTCGGGGAAGGGCGAGTTGTCCGACTCGACGTCAAAGTGTTCCTCGATCTCGCCGATGGCGTAGGTCATGGACTTGTCCGGGTCTTCGACGTCGACATCCTGTGGTGCTTGCGCCTGCTGGAGCGAGGGCGCCGGACGCGCCTCGGCCAGCTTCTCGCCGGACTTGTCTGGAGCTGCGGCAGACATGGCGAGGAAGTGAGTGACTGGCGCAAGAGACTCGGGCGCGACGGGTAAACTTCCGTAAGTGAAAAGGGTCGAGATGGCAAGACGGCGTCTTTATGTCGAGACCCTACCGCGTAAAGTTGGTCATCTGCCGAGGCGTTCGTACAACGGTGTGGTATCCTTCGTGAACGACCTTCCCCCAGAAACCACCGGTCTGCAATGTCATCCGTTTATCATCCCTCCATACCGCCGCGAACACCACCCACGGCAGACCCCGCAGTCGAGATAACCTTTTTCCCACTCGTTTCTCCATGATACACACAACACTGGAACCACCCGTCTGGTGATGGCCAGGGGAAGGTCCAGGCTATCTGCCCAGCGTCCCGCATTCGATCGGGCAGCACATCTTCAGGGCCCAATTACAGTGGGATGTGCGAGTAATGCGGGCCTGGAAAGCTTGTTCGCGGGTCAGGGTCCCCTGGGGTTTACCTCCGAAGCCGGTGACGATGAAGAGGAGAAGGGGAGAGAAGGGGAAGGTCCAAGCCGGCATGGACCCCTCCGAAGATCAGCTGTTTAGGCGCATGGTCGGTCGCTAGACGCTCCAATTACTGGATAGTGTGAGCTTCTAGTGACTGTGCGTGAGGGGTTGTGATGAGCCAATCATGCTGTGAGTTTTCAACATAACTCGTCGTTACTCATCTTCAAGCACGACTTCATCTTTTTCTAGAAGCAAGCCTATGTGGGTGTGCCTAGAGTTATTGTAATTGTCTTGTGAAATTCTCAGTCTTGCTTCATTTCTCTCAAAATAATCGTAATCAGGCGTGAGCCATGGCGGAAATCCCCCTCACGAAGGACTCTAGCATCGTCATCATCGGCGCGTAAGTTAGGTACTGTCTTCAAATTTCGCTTATAACAGAGCCTAACATCAGCAACCAAAGAGGCACGTTCGGCATCAGCACAGCGTACCATCTCGCAAAGCGCGGCTACACCGACGTCAGGTGCATCGATCGCCACCCCGTCCCGAGTCCAGACTCTGCAGCCTATGATTTGAACAAAATCATTCGAACAGAATATGACGAGCCTCTTTACACAGAGCTGGCGCTCGAGGCCCTGGATGCTTGGAGAAAGCCGGAATGGGACGGGATCTTCCACGAGACTGTAATGCCATCTTAAACAACATGGCCAAGAATGGTGCAGTTTCTCTAACTGGTGTCTTTAGGGCCGGCTCATAACAACCACAGGAGACCCCCAAGCCGAAAAGCACCTCAAAGAGTCGTACGAGAATCTGAAAAGAGCCGGCCAGTCTGGTAGCCTGGAATTTGTTGAAAGCAAGGACCAAATAATCAAGCTTGTGCCACAACTTGCCAACGCACAGGGCATCGAGGACTGGAAGGGCCTATGGAACAGCCAGGGAGGATGGGCGCACTCTAGAAAGTCTCTCGAGAAGTGGGGCAAGGAAGCTTTGGATCTCGGGGTCAAGTTCATATCGGGAGCTGAAGGCACGATGACTGGGCTGCATCTCGATGGATTCGGTAAACTGGACGGCGTAGAGGTTGCGTCAGGCGATGTCGTTCGAGGGGATCGATACATCTTGTGCACGGGTGCTGCTTCTCCGGAAGTTCTGCCTGAGTTGTCGCAGGAGCTATGGACTAAGTGTTGGACTCTGGGGCATATTGAGCTGACTGAGGATGAGGTCTCCCAGTGGAAGGGCATTCCGGTAGTCGACAACTTTGAGCTGGGCTTTACCTTTGAACCCGATCCCGAGACTAGTGAGTTGTGGGCACCTGTAAGGATACAACTCATCGCTGACATGTCCATAGGATGGATGAAGATTTGCGACAATAACCCAGGTTACCAATACCGCTTAGGCACGTACACGGATCCGTCTGGCAAAGTCGAACACTACTCCATCCCCCGATACGCCAGCACGCATCCCGAAGACGGCATTCCCGACGAAGCTTCCAAGGCCATCAATCGCTTCATCAACGTGGTTATGCCGCAGTTCTCGGGGCGACCGCTTCTGGGCGCGAGAGTGTGTTGGTGCACCGACTCGCCGGACGCCCACTGGCTGATTGACAACCACCCAAAGTATCCATCCCTTCTTCTAGGGACCGGCGACTCAGGTCACGCATTCAAGATGTTTCCTATCATTGGCGACTATATTGCCGACGCATTGGAGGGAAAACCCAGAGGCTTGAGAAAGGAGTGGAAGTATGGGAATAGAAAGTCGAAGCCTGTTGCGACGCGGCCCGACACAGAGATCAAGGATTTGAGAGACGTGCTAGACTTGAAGGATTAGAAATAAGAGGTACCAGGTTTCGCAAGAGCGTATCCAAATACACTCAATCAAAGGGATCGCTCTATAATTTTGAAAAGAGACGTAGACAAAGAAGAAATCTAAACGCTAAAGGCAGGAATATGTACCCAATGCTGAAGCCGTACCTAAATGTTTCCTCACTCCACTATGTTGGATCAAGTCTTCTCATAGTCAACCTTGGTTTCTAGCTCCGTCGTGACTGTGATACCATGAAAGCTGGCCATCCTCCTAGGACCCTGCAAACCTTGCCCCGTACCGCCTCCCTCAACCGGCATAATCTCCCCCGCGCTATCGACGCTACCCGCGTCCATATCCATCGTCTTGGACTCAATCGTAGTCAACAGCTGACTCGTGCGGTCATTCCTAAACGCGCTCCCAGACCACAGCTTCGTGACGTCCTCGTCCGACCCGGTCTTGGGCATCTCGTGCGACGACGACGACAGCGACAGGTCGTCGTGCGAGTGCAGCTCGTACGCCTCCGACTGCACATTCCGCCGTTTCCTGTTGTTCTCCACCGTCGTCGAGTAGGGCATCGAGGTCTGGTAGTTTTGGTAGTTTGCGTTGTTCGACTTCCGGCTCGAGCCGGTGATGTGCGAGTGGACGAACATGGGCAGGTACCGCATGAAGAAGGGCTTCAGCGCGGGGACGGAGGCGCAGATGATGCCGGCGTTGACCTCGACGGTGGCCCAGTTGAGCTGCTTCTCGACGTCGCGGGTGAAGTCCTTGCTTTGGAACAAGGGCGGGAGGAGGATTGTGCGTCGTATGGCGCAGAGGCAGACGCTGGTGGTTGGTTAGAGCGGTGGTGTGAAGGGGTGAACAATTACTCACAAGCCGCCGGTTGCGAACAGCGCGATGAGGGACCACTTCTGGCGCTTTGGCATCTGGAGGGGGATGATGATCTTGAGGGGGAGAACGAGGCAGACAATGTCCATGGCGATGTTGGTAGCGGCGAGAACCAGATACAGGGTGTCTTTGCTGATGCACGTTGCGTCTTGTCTGGCAGAAAGATCCCACGAGGCCTGGATCGGTCTGCAACTGAGCAGTATCAACAGCAGGTAGGCAACAGCGTATGCTGTGGTGAAAGCGATGAAGGTTATCACCACTATCCTGAATACACGGTCTGGCGAGAGGCGAAGGTAGAGGACGAGAAGTGACATTTTGGCTGTCGTGACGCTGAGCGAGTAGACAGCTATCGTTATTAAGCTGTACTGCATTGGATGCAGGTCAGAAGCGCTCATAGTCAAGCTCGGCTGGGAATCTCCACTCACAAGTAGAAACCACGGCGTGTAGTCTGCACGCTTGACCTGCCAGAGGTGAACGCCGACGCCAAGTTCGCATACTGCCGAAAGTCAGACCTCGTCGAGGAGCTCAATCGCGTTTGGGTGGCTTACATTCAATCGACAAGCCATAAAATACAATCGCCAATGAAAGAGAGAGCGCGATGAAATCTGACGGACGGACGTTTGTTAGCCTTAGCAAAGAGACATCGATATCGACTGCAGGACTCACAATCATCGGCGCCAAGCGACCTCTTAACCAAAGATAACCTCGTAAATATCCGCAGCCCGACAAATATGACGGAAATCGACGTCAGAATACCGCCCAAGACCAACGCGCCCGTTGTAATCGTCCCAGCATCAAATCGACCCTGGCCTCCTGGCGGATCAGCCATATACTCGGGGTCGGAGGAAGCCATCTGCTCGTCGTTGGCGACGACCCAGCCCGCGCGGAAATCACAACAACAAAGTTTTTGGGTAGGAATGGAACTCCGGAGGATGTGTGAAGGTCTCGGCCGGGATCGTGTTTGATTTATTATTTCATGGGGATACCCGGTGCTGGGGTGTCTCGGCAATCGATTGGAATGTGCAGGTCCACACCAAAGCATTTGTGATGGCGTAAGACCGGGGGAGTTTCCGCGCTAACAGGAAGATGATGAGCAAACGGCACTTGAAAGAGGATGTGTGGCTCCATTCCAGTGCTGGTTATGGAAGAGAGCGTTCGCGCCCAAGATGAGTGGCCCATCTCGCAGCACCATCTTCAAGTCGTCCCCGCTTGGGATGTGAGGGGCAATGAATCTGATGGGAAGAAGGAAACTCTTGGTAGCGAAAATCAAATTGTCAGCTAACCTCAGATGAACTACAAAAGTGAGAAATGACAATTGACAGATGGGAGTGGAGTCTTTTGTCGTTCAAGAAGGACTGAGACTCGAAAAGTAAGCACGCTCTGCACGTATCGGGAAGCGGAAAAGAAAGAAAATAAATTAGATGCATATTTCCCCGCCGGCAGGCATCCCCGAGATCTTGGCCATCTACGCACACCCAGCAATGTCCGTGGCCCTTGTGAGACGTCGAGTCGGTGTCTTCTTTTGATGAAATCCCCACAATACTGCGCGTGGCCGAATCAAAGTGGTGCTGCCGGCGTGAAGAAAAAGAAAACATCGTAGGGATATAACAAACAGATTGTCCCCCGGCCGCAACCAGCACTTGCCCATTTATGTGGCTCCCGTTTAAGTCTGGGCACGCAGCGGTCGTTCGATTGATTCTCTCTGCTCTGAGAAAACTCTTTCTGGGATGCATCAAGGCCTGACCAGAGACCCGGAAAAAATGATATCCTCCATGGAAAGCTGAAGGAATTCGATTTCAACGTTGATGTCCGAATCACTTGGATTACCTTAAGGCAAGAATAATTTGGGAGGGAGAATTAGTTCCTTACGTCACCAGTAATACGCTCTACACCGTTGTTCTTGGCGATCAATTCGCAGACATTGAAGACCCCATTTTGGTATGGAGAGACCGCTTCACATTGGATGTTTCTGCACGTCGCGAACCACTTAGACTAAAAGCATCAATTTTCTCAAAAATGGTCAGGATCCCAAAAAAAAGCTGCTTCAGAGCAAGATTAGAAATGCCACAGCCCATATGAAGAGCCAAAGCGGAAACCCAAAAACGTGCCAAGCCGATCCTCGTGCAGGCATTTCCAACCTGTGCGTGATGTCCAGTAGACCGCAGGCTTGCGCGCATATTTGGGATGAACAATCGGTTTATGACTACCGGACCACGCTTGATTACTAAAGTCTTGACACCAGACGTAATATGCTGTCGCTTGATTGCTGTAAATACATTGTCGAGAAAAAAAAGTACATCGTGTTGAAATCTGTAATAGCCCAGGCTTTACTAGCTTCATCTACAGCGTCGTCAGATGCCCGACACAAATTCTCGGGTGGATGTTGACCCAAGGAGGTGGGATTGGACACAGAGTTTTGGCCTCGAACGCCGAAGGACTGGGCTGCTTATCTACTCGAAGGGGTGAGGTACGGGAGTCGGGCGCGTTCAAGGCGATGTCGGAGTGTTCGTCGTTCAGCAGCCCGTCAATGTGCTTGCGATTAGTAGTATGAGCGGCAGGGTGGGCGGCAGGAGTCCACGGAAGGGGGCAGGCCGGCTAATTCTCTAGGATGGGGAGCGTTTCGTAGTTCTTAGTGAAATAGTAGTTCGGTTGGGAGTTCTTAAGGTAAACTTTGCGGGCGACGCTCTCGCCCTTAGTCGTATTAAAGTAATCTCCGTTCTAGAAAACAGTATACTTGATGAACGTTTGGGATCAGAGTAGCCCTGGTTGACTGCTTATCGGCGTAACGAGTCGGCCCAGTCTGAGTCGCGCCGCCCGCAACTACGGTCTTCACTTCAACAAAATCATTCCGCCGCAGTATGCACGCGGTTTCGTTTCGTCCCTAACCTCACCAATGAGTTCCACTCGAAAGACCACGTCTATCGTACGGGCTATTATCCGTCTTTCACTAACGGCCGAGAGCCGCGCAATCTCCCCTTCGAGGGTTACTTCAGAGCCATTTGCATCTATGGCGGCGAGGAAGAGCATCTCCGAAACGGACAAGTTGCCAGATCTACGGTTGGCAAGCTTCTCAGCCACTGGTCTAAAAGCCAGATGGCCACGGGTTCGATGTTTGGTGGTTAAACTTTGAGCATCATAGTGCCGATGTAGCCTTATGGGAGACATTGTCTCAAATAGACCTCGTTATGAGCCGATAGTTGCGTTTAATTCGGACACTCAAAAGGCTTCAAACTTCGATGAGGGCGATGATAATGGCCGATACTCTATGAGGACGACAGCGATGACAGCGATATTAGTAAAAACGAGCGACAGCATTTACGATACCAATAACGACAACAGCAATAACAGCAAGAGCAACAGCGATAGCGACAGCAATAATAAAAGCGACGACAATAGCAACAACGACAACGACGACAGCGATGAGAGCGACAACTATGTCGATAAGGACACTTGAGACAACAGAGATCATGAAACTGATTCGGACTCTATTTTGTTAAGCTCTCGAAAGTAACGTCACTAAGAGAGACAAAACTTGGTGATAAACTTTAAATGGAATGTTTCGAAAGGCATTTGCCGAAGTTGAGAGGAGGCATCAGCTTCAGCGAACATACAAGCCGCGTCGGAAACTCCGGAGGGCCGGCCGGGTGGGGCCGACAGCGGCAATATGGGGCCGGATACGAGGGTCCGTGCACCGGATGTCACTGAGTGCTGAGAGGCATGTTGATCATAAAGATTGAATTACGCTACAAGGACATTATGGTTCGTAATGATGATATCCTGTACCTTTCATCACCAGTAATTATATACGTTAAACGTTAATCCTCTATTCCGAGCACAATGTCGTCTTCCTGTTCTACCACGAAGAAGGTCCAATGAAGGATCCATCGTCAGGGAGAATCTTCGTGACAGCGGAGCCTTCGGCATCCAGGTTGTTGTCTTTAGAGAAGTTAGAAATCAAGCTTTTGAATGAATGGATAGGCAATCGGCTTACTGAAGACATCGTTACCCCACCATGAGGGAAACTCGGTGTTTGAAAGGCCCAGAGCAAGTCCAGAGATGACGATGCAAAGAGCGGTACCGATGTCGAGGGCTCCGGAGAGGACGTAGTTATAGCGAGCTTGAGACGGGGTTAGCCAGACGGAAAGAGCAAACGGGGGGGCAAGAGCGGGACTTACTCCACCAGCCGAAGAAGCGGCCACGGATCCACCAGTTGAAGATGAGACCGACAATAACCCACTGTCCCAGCCACCAGGTGGTGGCGGGGGGGATCATACCGGCGGCACCGAAGATGGCGGGGAAGAAGACGTAGCGCATGATGCTGCGGGGGTAGCGGCGGGCGATGAAGTACTGGACGACGGGGCAGATGAAGCCGATGAGCCAGAACCAGTTGACCCAGGAGTAGAGCTGGCCGGCGCCGAACATGCGCTTGGGGCCGATGACACCCCAAATGACACTGGCGTTGTAGAAGGTGCGGGCGTTGGGGCAGGTGAGGCCCTGGGCCTGGGTGGAGGTGCAGACGCCCTCGATGTTGCCGCGGAGGAAGTTGTAGGAGGCGATCTGGACGAGGGACAGCCAGATGACGGCGAAGGACTGGGCGGCGAACATGGTGCGGGGGGGAATCTTCATGTAGTGGCCGACCTTCATGTCGGACACGTACTGCAGGCCGTTGTAGCACAGCATGTAGCCCCAGGACTTGAACAGCATCATGGCGACGGGGCGGCCGGGGGTCATGTAGCCGACGATCATCTCGGTGACGACGTTGAGACCGGTCTGCTGGTTGGTGACGGCCTGGATGATGCCGACGGGCAGGATGAAGAAGGCGCCGATGAGGATGCAGATGATGTACGCCCACCAGGTCAGGTGGGTGTTCCAGACCTGGCACGCAATCATGCCGAAGGCGAAGCTGACGGCGAACATGGCCATGAACCACCACTCGGGGGCCTCCTTGTACTTGCGCATGAGCTTGAGGTGGACGTCGGCCTCCTCGTTCTTGGCGGAGCGGGTGCGGGCGATGATGTCGCTGCCGTAGAAGAGGGCGACGTGGGTGAGGGTGGAGATCAGGCCGGCGAAGCCCATGCCGTAGCTGAGGGAGAAGGCGGGGCCGAGGATGAGAGGGGAGTACTCCTTGTAGGCAGTCTCGTTGAAGGTGAAGTCCTTGGTGAGAATGAGACTGGTGTTGTAGGTCTGGGCGAAGTGGTCAAAGTTGGAGTTGGCGCTGATGGGGAGGTAGCGGTAGAAGTCGGGGCCGCCCCAGGCAAGACCGACGCAGCCGAGCATCATGATGATGATGCCGATACCGACGTTGGCGATGGCGAAGGCGGGGGTCTGCAGGGGAGACAGCAGGAAACCGGAAATGGTGCTCCAGTCGAAGGAGAGGGGGATGAGGCCGAGACCGGTCTGGCCGCCAAAGACCTGGTTGACGACGACGTTGTTGGGGGCGATCCAGCAGACGAAGGTGAAGATCTGGAGGAACTGGGCAAACACCTCGGGAATCCACTCGTAGACGAAAGTACTGGCAGCCACAATGAGGAAGAACTTGTAGCGGCCAATCCTCCAGCCGTTGGTAAGGGCTGGGTCCGAGGACGAGTGGTCGTGGAGCGAGTGCATGACGGTGGTCGTGACGAGGGTCGCGGGCCAGACCATGGCGGCGGGCCAGACGAGGTAGCGGCGCAGGATGCCGGCGATACCGAGACCCATGGCTTGGGTCGAGATGATGAGCAGGATCTGGAAGCCCCAGCCGAAGAACTGCTTGTAGAAGATCTCCTGGGCGAGGAGGATGTCGATGGCGTAACTGGCGGTCGCGCCGGCGGCGGTCATCATGGTGATGACGGTGTGCTCCTTGGTGTTGAAGGGGCCGGGGTTGAGCTGGAGCTGGACGCCGAAGACGTGCCAGGTCTTGTCGGGAAAGACCTTGCCCCAGTAGACGCCCGCGGGGTAGCTGATCAATTGCACAACGGTCTGGGTGATGATGATGGGGGAGCGACGGAGGCCGAGGAGGATGTTGCAGGCGGCGATGATGGTGCACATGATGGCGCCAATCACCCACGCGCGGATCGTGTTGATGGGCAATTCGGGGTCGTCGAAGGGTTGGACCTGTGCCAGTTAGTCTCACTGCTCGTTTGCTTGTTTCTGGTTATTCCCGGAAAACACATACCGAAGCCCGGACCTCGGGGTAGGGAGAGTCCTCGTGGAGGGCCTCCTCGACGGCCTTCTCCTTCTCGTAGTCGCCGGTCGCCACGGCCTCTTCGGCGGCGTCGAGCTTGTCAATGTCCAGAAAAGGATCCCACTTGTGGATCTTCTTGAACTTCTTGAGCTCCGCGTCGGGGTTGACCTCGGCGTCGACGCCGGTCGCAACGGCGTCGACCACGATGGGCCGCTCCGACACCTTGCCGCGCCACTTGCTGAAACCCATTGTCGTTTCTCTCACTGTTGGGCTTGGTGGTGGGGGTGGTGTTTGTTGAGATTTACGCCCTGAGTTCTAAGTGAACAGAAACTCAAAAGGGGACAGAGGGAGGGGTTGGAGGTTGTTGGCCGTGACAACTGGAGAGCCAAGAGCAAGAGCCGAACCTTCGACGAGGGCGGCGCGTCGAGTTGTATTTAGATGCGCGCGAGCTCCTCTGCGATCGCCTCGCCCTTCCCACCACCACGACGACCGCCATGACCACAACCCCGTCGTCGACCTCCCATATCGGCGGTCGGTGGGCCGAGATATTGACCTGCCTAATGGAGTCGCACTGCGAAGCGGGCCAACCCCTGGCGGAGCATCGACCGATACGAAATGGCTAGATATTGCGGCCAAAGTGCGCCCGGAAGCTTGATTCAACTGGGCGCAACAACGCACGCGGGTGTGTGTCTTGTGTGTGTGTTCGGTTGGGATAGGCTTGACAGGCGCACTGACGTGCCCGATTAACGAAATCGCCCCCAGCTTGCGCCAATCGTTCGTCGCAAAAGGTCCCCTGGCTTCCTATCTCTCACGGATGGACAGACATGCTTCGTCGCCACCGTCTAGAAGGAGGGAGGGTGGGAAACAAACGGTGGCCTGGAGGTGCCGAAAGAGGGGACAAACATGTCGATTGATAGGATACACCGGCATGAGGAGGCAGCGCACCACCACCCACGCTGCAGAGCTACTCTAGATGCCTCTAGTCCCGCGTTCGAGACAGCCGCGAACGACCGACTTGCTGGAGACTTGACAGGCCGCAAGGTATGTGGGAGGGTGGTGGCTCTGGGGGTGGACTTTTTGCTTCCGCGTTTCTCCACTTGCTGATAGGGATGGATCATGGCCCATGGGGGGAGGGGGGAAAGGTGACTGGACGATATTATGAGAGGCACGATGCTTTGGTGCGACTCGAGCACAGTGCCACCGTCCGTACGGCTCTAGGAAATGACATGACCAACACCCCGTTTTGATAGGCCATGTCGACTGTGGAAGTGGTAGGTATGTAGGTGGCGCTCCAAGGGCGGAGCGGTTGGTCGGGAACCATGAGCGTAAATGATCCATCCCGCTGCCACAACCGCCCGCCGGCGCCCTCCGTTGTCGCTCCTCCAGGAACGCCAGTTCCCATTCCCATCAGGTCATTCCCGGCGGACGTCGGCGGAGGAGGTCAACAGAAGAGGAACATTACGAAATAACCAAGCCCAACGTAGAGCCGCCTGCTAGATCGATCGCCAAGGGGGCTGGGCGCCAAGGTGGAGAGGCAGACAATTCGGAGGACGAATCGGCACGGAATGGCGGCCAAGACACACCAAGCAACAAGACCAACAGTTTAAGCAATGCCCAAGACGGGTGGCCAACAACACCAAGGTCGGGGGAGGAAAACAGCCAGTTGGGCAACGCCAACGCCCGCGATACGGTCAACGGCCGAGAGGGGTGGAGGGCACGAAGGGGAGAGGAATCGGGGGAATGGGCCGTTGAAGCCCCCAATTGGACGGCGTCTCTAGCTGCCGTCGCCACTCCCCGAACAAAAAGTCATGCAAAGGGACGCACGAGTGGATCTGCCGCGTGCAAAGGGACCTTGGGAACTATGGGGAACCAGGGAGCTCCCTGTCTAGCCCGGTTCCCTCCCAGGAGGCCAAGACTTTTTGCAGTTAATCATCCGAACGAACCCCTGCAAGGGCACGCGAGACGACGGCCACTCAGAGACCGCAAGACAGGGACATCTGGTCGACCGTTTGGGAAGGACAGTCGGAAGGGACGGCAGAAGAGCCACCCACGAGAATGCTCAGCCGGGGAGACACACGGAGACACACCAATCAGCTCCGCGGAATGTCATCGCGGCTGTCAGGTCAATGACACAAGACCGACCAACCGAATTCAAAAAGTTCCTTCGCTTCCTCCGCACAGAGGGGGACGCCTGCGCCCTTTTCGACCCTCTTGCAGACATGAACAAACGTCCCTCTACTTAGTACAGCCTGATAGCCGCGCCCTGCCTGACTGGCGCTAGCTGGATCATGCCTGCGAGCTGGACCCGAGCTGCTGGAGAGGGATGGTTCATCCGACGCTTTCGATTGGAGCTTCCTGTTGGGTGCATCGGCCTTCCATGCAATCAAAAGGTCCCCTGGCGTGACTGATTGTTGGCGATGGCGAAGGACCAAACATACACGGCAAACACGCTGCTAGTTTTGGTTGGTAGGTTTGCTGGTGAAGATGAAAGAAGTAATTCCTTCTTGCCTGCCGCCGGCCCAGCAAATCATATCGCCACTGACTCGGGCGTCTGAACCTCGGCATCTCTCTGGTCGCTGTAAGACAGCAGACCATCGAACGCCCCCCGACCGAGGACCTGCTCTTTCGAGCAAACTGTTTTCTAATGACAACTGCAGACAGACAGCCTGTATCACCAGCAGGCTGGGTGGTTTCCCCAGTGTTGAGATTTAAGGTTATCGATGCCATTTCGATAAAAACGGATTCTCGTACGTAAATCTCCTGTCATTTCCCCAGGTCCCCGCTGGGCCGGCTGGGACGGCGTCGAGCACGGTGTTGCGCCTGCACACACCGTACCCGTACAGCAGTGTGTCCCGAGGAACGGCCCATGGGTAAATTGGACCACATGAGCTTCTTCAGGCGACCTGCCGCTATTCCGCGTGGGAATCCAAAGTCTCTCATCAATCTTGCAAGCCAGTTGCATTGCAGAATGATCACTCATGGGGGGGGCCCGGGAGCTAGACAGTCATGTTCTCCAATAATCGCCACGAAAAGGGCAGCTGAGATGGAGAACGCTCAATGTTCGCCCCATGCGTGATATCCGGTCTCCGAGGACTTCTTGCTCCCAGCATCACCGATGATCGCGGGGTGGGCGAGATGGCCGCCTGGCGGGATCCAGCCCGGTGCGTGCAGATTTCAGCGCGGCGCCCTGGACTGGAGTGACATCCCTTCCAGCCATGCGGGCTAGCCCTGCCGCGGAACAACTGCAGAAAGGTTCTTGCAGAATCATGGATATCTCGGAATCACAACCTGCTTCTATCGATAAAGCGCACACGCCTTATTGGCCTGCTGAAGCCTGAATGGAGACTCGAAGGTCCCCAGAGATACGAGCTGTGGCCACCTTGACACCACCTCGACGGTTCCCGGCCCCCCGTCTTGCTTCCGTAATCTTGGGTTATCTGGAGTCTCAATGCATGATGCAGGCGGGGACCCTGTCCTCGGCTGGAAGTCGTACCGACGCCAGAACAATTCGGTGACAATCTGCGGGGAGCTGGAAGCTTGTTTTTTTTTACTTCTCCCTTTGGCAACAAGGTGGCGTTGGTCTCGTGAAATGGGGTTCGGACGAATAGGAGGAGGGATGTTGATAATGTTTGGGTTGATCAGAGACATGTCAAGTTTGTCAGGTTGCCACACGGTTACGGCGGCTACCCGCCTTGGCTTGCCTTGTTGGTTCTGTGATCGTTGATTCCATTTGCGATTCTCCGGCTTACGCCCGGTTACATTCACTTGCCTATTCGGGTCCAACGAGAGACTAATTACTGCCTAAAGGATTCAATGTGTTCCTTCGTCTGAGTTGTCTTGTACCTGGATAAGCATGGTGCTCTGTAATGTGTGACCGATGATTGTGTACTCTGATCGGGTGTTTGGGGGACTTACTTGATCCAGCAGGCGCCACCCTCCCTTCTCTTACCGAGCGTTGATCGGTGGCCATCAGTGGTGACGGCGATGTGGTTATGGTGAAGTCAGCGGATTCCCACAGATGCGACGATCAAATAACAATTCACTGCTGACTGGATTAGAAGTGAATCTGCTGAAAGTCTGACACGAGGCCAACTACTCCGTGATGGGTACCGCAATGAGAATGTGATCATCAATTCATACGAACTTCCTAATACGTGAGTGAACGTATCTATGTCTGACTCCTTGGACGAGACACTTGACACGGCAAATTCACATCAGCTTAGCGCCTCCTTCAGAACGAGAAAAGGATTCCGATTCGAATATTCCCTCATCTTGAAGGATAACCTCGTTTCAGCCAAAAATGTCATTTCTCGATTGGCTTTCAACTGCAGCGGAACTAGCTGCAACAAAGGACGGGCGCTAGACATTCATTTGAGTGAATGAGTTCCAGCTAAAGAATTGTCTACGGGAGTAGTTGACGACATTTTCAGTAAGGTAGAGATATGGGTAGCACTAAAACTTGAAAGTCTCCAGGCTTGAGCTGCAGCAGACGTACAATATGCATTTGGTTTCGAGGTGGCGTTCACTCATCGCTTGCCGTTGACCGATGAGACTTGGGATCATCCACCAATTTGACTGCTGAGTGCTCAGAACAGTGAATGTGGTTAGTCGAGTTTTCATCAATCGTAGGGAATAACCATCGTCAAGCTCACCTTCTTGCGCCAAGCGTCCACATCTACTAACTTGCAGTTGCCTCGTGTTATGTGGTGAAACTTTTGAGCATGATAAGGGTCTTATTGTCTGAGGCAAATTTGGCTTCATATCATGAAGTCCCGCATATATCTAGCACGATCACACGTCTGCGGATTGGTGCAGAAATGCTTCTTCCGCATATTCTCACGTCAGAACAATGCAAGATCCGATCGCCTCGGCCGACTAGCTCGGTGCCTTGCACCGCCGCCGTGGCTGACATGTGCTCTTCCGATCTCCGGGATCCCGGCGGGTTACTGCCTAACATCGCCCCACCGCTTGAACTCTCGCATCGCATGCACCAAAACGGAAGTCCCCGCGGAAGTCGCCGTAGCCCGGAACGAGACGAGGCAGATCGCACGCTGCGATGGTTCCGAAAAGTTCCAGAGCGACTGCCGTTTTGCCTTTTGGGTTCGCAGGCCTATGCTGGTTGATGAAGATGACTGAGGTGCGACGAATAGGCTCTGCAATTAACGCGCCTTTCAAGCCTAGGTACCTTACAGTAGGAAACACAAACGACATACCAACAACGAGATTGCCAATATCGCTCCCAGCGACAACGAAACTATATGTGCAACAATAACCTTAGTTTCAAGGAATGGTGGTACCTAGACTAGATTCGATCGATGTTAATGCGGGCTGGGAGTTGTAACTTGTGGGCCATGATGTTTTGTCCCGTTTGTCGAGTCGCTGGTTAAAGGTCTATCACAACTACAATACGGGTTTCTGATAACCAAAACAGTCTTAATCAGACTCAACAAATGAAGTGGAGGAGATTGAATGAAGATTATCATGTGTAATCGCTATTTCGCGTATACTTACCGCAAAGCTTACTAATGATTAAGTCAGTTCTTGCTGCTTTTGAAGAGACCAACGCTCCTCATTCTGAACGTAACTTGCATTGAGTCCTCAGTTTGTTGGTTAGTTGGTTGTCTACTTGCGTTGATGTTCATACGAAGCAACTGTTGCAATGTAAACAACATTGTTGATACCACCACTCTACGGCCTATTGATAATCCTGAGCTCTATTAGGACAGTCGAATTGAGCTGACAAGCTATACACACCTTGACTGTTCATGGAGATGGAGAAGATTCTATAGTCAACATTCAATTATTTTGGAAGACTCTCATCTGACGTTGTCGCAACAGTCTCAACACACAAGTTCCTAACTTTGCATTTACTACTCGCCATGACGACTTACCTCTATTTTCCGACTCCAGAAATCTTCAATTTTTTCTTCATTCACGAAGAAAGTCGATAAAGTCGTACGTATGACAATCACATCCAGCAACCATCACATCAGCTATCTACTGGCCTAACGTCGGTGGCTTTCTATGCAAGTTGTTCATCATCAACCTTTCGAGACAAGATAGTGGCTCCCACTCAACCGTGGGGCTGACGGTCAAAGTTGTGTTCCTTTTCTAGGAACAGATCAACTACCGGGCAGATGACGCATGAGTGTGGCAATGGCATAATGCTTAAACCCAGGGGTTCCTATTATATGTGTCTCTGTGTGTTGTTCAAATCCGAAATTTGAATTCCTGTTCAAGAATAGATCAACTCATCGTCGGCAAACATGTGTTAGTGCGAATGCGAATTTGTTGAGGCTGGTGTCGTGGCAGCCACGTGAAGCAGCACCGCCAGGCCGAGGCAGTAAAACCATGGTTACAGAGAAGAAACGTATCCGCCCCGCCCCCCAGCCAAGGAAACTATCCGACCAAGACCAGCAGGTCAACAATGCCCGCAAAAACAATAATGCTGGGCACTTGCCAGGGAAGGGATGGGTTTGGTGTCTTTCAGCTTCCCCAGCATTAGCGGGGTAACGTTTGGTACGGGAACAAATCTCCAATAACTGTAAACAACTAATGATGCGATCGTGCGCGATGGCCCCGATGCATATCAACCGCCGGCCGAGTGGTCGGCGAATCCATGCCCTGCGTCTTCCCTGTCGAAAATGCACATCACGGTTGTTGTGCATGATTGTGTTCGGGAAGGTTGTCTCTAATTCTCGAAGCTGCTCTGGGTGATCATTGGCACCGCAACCTGTTTTTTCCCCCTCGGGTCTCATCTCGAATTGGCTTTTTCTTTCGGAAACCGAAGGGCTGGACCCCTTAAGCACAGCCAGTGGAGGCTACTCTGCGGGACGATTTGCTGCGGAGGATCGCTGGGCGGCCTCCGCATTGTTTCATGTTTCGTGGCCGGACCCTGGCCTCAGCTCCGCGAAGTGCCGGGCGCCTGAAGCTGCGGCTCTGGGAACACGTCATAGCTCAGGGCTACCCCAGACTTGGGTCGTTCATGCTCTAGGGGACAGCTTTGTGTTTGGCGGCCAAGTGGTGTAAGTCATCCGAGGCATCAGACAGCATGTGAATCACGATGTTTTGTTTTCATGAATGATAAAAGGGGCTTCAACACCACGACTAGTCATCGGTTTGGATCAGCATCATCACGCAATCTAAGCAATAACAACAACAACAACAATACAACAATCACAATCAATTAAACCTTACCTCATCTAACAAGACTCCAAACCGCCATAATGTCTTTCGCCGATATCTCCAAGAGCTTGAGCGACATTGAGCGCAAGGTCACGAAGTCCAACAAGATCATCGCCAAGGGCAGCGACTTGAACTACAAGGACGCCATCAAGCTTGGCACCAAGTCCAACTCGATCTGCAACACCATCAAGAAGGGCATCAAGGACTACGGAGTAAGCGCTACAAACCTTTACCCCACTACGTGAGACGTGTTGCTGACTTTTGAGTAGAACTTCAACCCCACCGACGACGAGGCCAAGAAGCTTCTCAACCAGATGAGCACTGTCGTCGATCTGACTGAGACCCAACTGAACTCCATGGTCGCCAACCAGGCTCAATTTGACAAGCTCAAGGTCGGCGGCTTGGTCAAGAAGAATGTTGAGAAGACTGAGGTTGCCAGCAAGGAGCTGTCCGAGGTCATGGTTAACAAGGCTCCTGCCGACATCAAGGGCCAGGCTGAGGCCCTGGAGAAGAGACGCGCTGCTGCTTTCGGCAAGGCGACGGCGGCCTTCGCTGGTGCCACGGGCGGTGAGGACGAGCAGCTCGGCGACGATTCCGACTAGATGATTGGAAAGGGTATGCCGCCTGTATAAGCAGAATAGCGAAATACATATTTTCAAGTCACTTGTTGGAAATGCATGTGACAATGTGTGTAGTGTGAGAGTTTATCAGAGTATGTTTCTTGGTCATGCGTAGATCGTGTGAAGCAGACCTTGACAGCTTAGACAGACGTACGTTGGATCGGACGAGAGCTGCAAGATTGTAACTTATCTCAGACTGTATGATCCAGTCACTGAAGCTAGGTTAAACTAGCTCATCAGGCGATGATGCGTGAGGCAAAGAATCGTCCGGGACCTCCACCCGGAAAGGGGGTCTGTGTGGTGCGGGCCGAGCCGGCTGAGTGTGGTGGTCCGAAATGACCAAGGATAATGGTCACTGACTCAATCAAAGCCGAGGTTAGATGAAGTGCTGAGTTATTCAACCCTTGAACATATGAACGACACGCATGATTGTGTTGTGTTCAAGACTGGGTCGTTGAGATTGTCCGAAAATCATTCAATTTGGTAACGACTGGCTCTAAGTAATTTCAATCCAGATGACACGCTCTCATTCTAAATCATCAACTCTTATACGTGAACCCTTTGACCTCCGTTCTATCAGGCATTTATGTTTCTAAGACAAGCCATATTCCTAAACGAATGTTGACAATAATGTTCGTTTTATCTTATTCGAGTATTCGTGCCATGTTGCATGTGTGAATGACAGAGATGGAATCAGTATCTCTGCGGCGTGATTTGGAGCCTATGCCCTCTACGACAGTAGGAAATTCATGATACTGTCGCCGACTTGATCCATGACCTCAGAAGGGTCCTTGTCGTGCAGGCTCTTCAGAGTTTCAGATCCAAGGATCTCTGCCAGTTTAAGAGTGAGGCTCATGGTGTTTGATATGTTTCTGCCGTATGAGACGACTGCCTACTCGACTCAAGGACTCAATGTTCGAAGGTCGTCGGTTGAAGTCTGACTTGTATTAGTACCTGCGTTATTCGTGTCTGGACTCTGGTCTGGCAGTATGGACTTTAATCAACAAGATAAAATAGCTGGGAAAACATTGATCTCTTAGGAGCAAACTTACAAATGCGTTATGTCGGAAGAACCTTTGGGTGGTTGCGTTGAGCAAACGAAAAACCTGGACTGGCATAGAAGATGAAAGGGTTGACTTTAAATAGGAACTGTTCTAAGTCTGGCCGTGCCAATTACAGACAACAGAGCACTGCGCAGGATTCAAGGCAGACTTTTCACCAATTCAGTGCGGCTGCGCCTTCATGAGTGAGCTGGACCATTCGGCAAGTCTCTCAGGGCGAGTCACAGGGACTGCCACCAGGCTTGGGCGATCAATTTATGGAGCCATCTATGATCTGAGGGCCTCGCCACACGAAAGAAAAATGCATTTTCTAAAGACACAGCCCTATGCAGGCGCGGTTTCCGCTGATTATGTGGAGAACAGGGAATTCTTCTATAGTATGGTAGAAGTGTTGGTAGTGTGGTGTGCAGGCACATCATGTTGTGCAACCCGAGCAAGCGGGCATGACCCCTCTGTGGCGATCTCGACAACTCCGGCTTACATATTTGTCCAATAGCAGAGAGGGATTGCTTGAGTTCTCTAACACGAAACGTAGCCTTGTGGCTTAGCAACGACCATTCCGTTGCCCTCTACTATCATGAAAGCCAAGTTATCATGGTGTTATCGTCAGACGGTCGGTCCGAAGCATTGGAAGGCAACTAAGGTACATTTAGAAACATCCCGGACTATGAAGACCAGGCAATGCAGGAAGGTGGCAAATTTCGGCCCAACAGAATCACCCACCTTAAGTGTATAATTACCAAGATTGTGTGGCGTTGCGCCTGGAAAGGCATCAGTCGAAAAAGGAAAGACTTCCGGCATCCAGTCAACCTAAGAGTCCTGTGGCCAAAAAGCTACGTGTGTACAATTTCCACATTCATGATACTCTACTATTAAGATTGCAAAGTGCTCTCTAATGAACTATTCATTTTCTCTTTGCTCGCAAGTACTGCTCAAGCATGTGTGGCTCTTTGTCAGGAAAGGCCACATCTCTGGTCGTTGCCCGGCAATAAGTCCCGTGGCGAAGCCAGGTGACTCGATACTAGGTAACCTAAGCAAGTCTTGTTTGGTCAACAAGTGCGCAAAATGACCCAAGAAAAATACCTCAGGGTAACTAAGATATCCGGGAAACCTTGAATTTAAATCAAAATCATTGTATTCACTATTGAATTCATGGTTACGGTTGAAAGTTTCCAACATGGACCTAGGCAGGTTGGGCTTTGGAGGGTATCAATTAACAACCACGGGCGCAGACCGTCACTTCCTCGGTGATCCCCCGGTCTTGGAATATAACGTCGTTATGGCTCTCCATTACGAACTGCAGGCATGTTCAAGTGAACCAGTCAACAATCTTGTTTTTGCATGTGCGTGAGTGGGACGCTCTGATTAACATTTTGTAAGACGATAGGCGGACACACGCTCAAATCGGCCCCTCTGCCACGGATCAAGCCTCTTTTAAAACTTACCCCCGACAGTGCCGAACTGTTCAATCGTGCATGATCTGGTGGCGTAGGTGCGTGGTGATAGTATCAGTGGAGCTTTGGCTCGTACTGATGATTGTCTTTGCAGCATCATCATGGTCCGCAACTCAGCCAACTTCATGGGACTGGAGACTAGCGCTCGGACGAAGATTGATAAAGCCATGTCCGTGGTTTTAATACAATGCCGAAATTTCGTTATGTGTTGCCTTTCTTGAAAGCAGTCATTCATTCGCGGACGATGGCTACCTTTTTCGGGATGTGCCAAAAGTTGGGCAAGCGGGCAAGCATTAGGGCTATAGAGTTGGCTATGGCGAGACTTACTCTAAAGGGTTCGGTCTGCGCATATAGCGGTGAAAGTAGACATACTTGATGACCAATATAGCCGATGGAGACGATCTTGACTGCCTAGATTCATTCAGAGGTGTTATGAGGAATCATAGAGAATTTTGCTGGCCGGGCAGTGTTCTTCACGACTTCAATCGTCCTCCATATAACTTCAATTGCAATTAACTATGCATGTGACTTTTATAGTAGATCTAATAATACTTCAAGCTATACTACTCGCAAAGATTACTGAGGTCAAAAGTACGTACGGTAATGACTCTAGTCCGCAATATATATATATGAGAAATAGGTCTATTTCCGTAATATACGCGGGCGATAAAATCTATCACGTACACTTATTATAATAACCGAGTCCATAATAAACGTGCGCGATAACAAATTATTACATAATAGAGCGCGCGAAAGTCGTTAGTACTACTTTAAGTACGTACGGACTTCACGCGTATGTATATTACATGTGGTGGACACTGCCCGGCTGGCAAAACTCTTGATAATTAGGCTCTGCCCTTTGTGGAACACGTCTTGGATCAAAACGTCGTTTGCAATCTCGATTCACCCTATTTCAGGCAACCTTGATGCTTACCCTCAATCATTCATGCCATTATGCAAATCTACACCGATACCTTCGGAGTTCCAAATTAAGAAAATTCAATAGCAGGAGAATGGACAACGTCATTAGACTCATTACCAACCCTGAATTTCTGGCCGGTTGGCCGACGGAGAAAGAATGGCTTTTACAAAAAGAGCCTCGCCCAGATTCCGAAAACATCAGCAGGGAGGTCGAGAAATGAATGTGGCCCTTCTGGGAAATACCGACAACTTTCGTCAACAAGATCATCGCCGCCAGATTCCCAGAGATAGCTTGCATCAACTATGCGCGCATGGACAAGACTTCGTGTCTTCTAGCAGCGCAGACTATGTGTTTCTATACTTCGTTTTCGATGAAATCACGGATGCTGAGAGCGAAGAAGAATTCAACGTCATTGATGGAGCTCACTGCAACAGACGTTGCTGAAACATACCCCACGATAGATAGCAGCAAGTCTCGGCAGCTCTTCCAAGACCTGCTCAACAATTACTTAGACGGCATCGTTGAGGAGGCTAGCATTCGCTGCAGACTACCTGCACCACCTAATCGGGCCGAGTACATGGCTGTACGTCAGAAGATGATTGGCACGCATCCGAACATGGCGTTCCTTCTGACCAAGTGCGGCCTACGTCATGAAGCTTGGGGGGAGCCCGCGATTCACTTCCATGTTGTTGATGGAGCTGTCCCTCAATCAACTAGAACGACCTGTATAGCTTCGAGAAAGAGAAGTCCAAGGGCGAGGACAGCCACAACGGAGTTAGGATTTTGATGAAAGAGTACAACGTAGGGGTACAACGAGCCATGGATCGGCTTGTAGACCCGGGAGCTTGTCAGCAATTTGATCGATTTGAACGAGAGACTTCCCACCCCAAAAATTTTCAAGGATCGAGGACAGTAGAAAATACTGCTTGAGGGCTACGTCGCGTGGATAATCGGCGTGGATACCTGGTTGCTTCATGTCACAACGCGCTACCATGGCTAAGGAGGATTGAACAAGTGCAGAGCTTACACTCCCAGGCACTAATTATGTGTAACGGAAGTCACAGCTACACTTTCTATAAGGATAAACGCATGAGATTGGATCTCGATTCTGCAACATTCGCGCAATAGTGCAAATTTCAAAGTCTGCTAGTCTCGCGTGCGCAACTCACTGTCGTGACATATTTGAAATGCATACTTCCGCCGAGATACCGGAAGGCGCAGTCGCCGAGTCGAACTAGAATTGCAAGAATCTTCCAAATGTCTTCAGTCACCAGTTTCAGCAATATGGATACCCTCGAGCAGACCACAACACTCACCACCAGATTAACAACAACTTGGCAACAGATAAGAATTAGAGATGTCGGGCTCCACGGCAGCCATGCAGAGTGGCTTGGTTGATTTAGGTTTGTAGGAAGCTTTCCCTGTCGGAGATCATACACGCGATTGGTGTGGCCGCCAAAACGCACTAGTTCGTCCGACCATTCGCAAATCATTCCAGATCATTGGGTGGCAGTGCCTTCATCCATCAAGGCGACGGCATCTCCTAGGAAATGTAAGCCTCTTTCCTCACGGTTGATAGAATGTGACAAGCAGGGAGATCCGTAGAATTCGTTTCACTTCGTCAACGATTTGTGTTGGGCATCACCTCCTTGGAGTGGATGTGTTCGAACTCCTGGCGTCCGGGAGCCTGAGCTTCCCGCGCCAAGTCAGGCCTCTGGTGCGAGTCTTTCGCGCGGAATCTGACTCGTGATGGACGGCAGAGAGCTCCTTCACGCACGTCGTGGTTCGTGATAAACTTTCAAAAAGTATGTGTGCAACTGTCTGGGAACAGGTGGGCTCCGTCTCAAGTTGCTGGGCCCTCTGTCCCATCTTCGGCGCCTCTTCCTTGTCGACTCTGCAACAACTGCAGCTACCGCAACTGACTCAACCAACACAAACCAGCCAATCGACCCCGCGCTCGCTGCCGTTTCAGTCCATCCCAACCCCATATTTTTAGCTTTACCACACGCTATCTTCGGCGTACGCGGGCGGCCTGCTCACGTTGCGGGTGGTTCTGGGAATGGCTACCACGTTGTCTCTTCTGGAAAGATGTCGCTAGCGCCCGCTGGTATCCCCTTCTACCGCCGCGGGGGTTCGTAGGGCGACAGGGCTTAGTGTCTGTTAAGCAGGTCACATTGAAGTGGAACCGACATGGTCTTCTCTGGTGCCTGGGATGGGCACGTCAACCTCGAACCCCAATATCCGGCCAATCGCATTCCCGTCTGCGGCGACGGGGCTGTCTGGCCTTGTCTCGAAGGAACGGCCGGCCACTTTACGAGTGAAGGCGATAGCGGTAATATGTGCGATATAAAGTTGTCTTGACAGACGAGGGGGGATGTCGTCTCAGCTCTCCCAGGACCACGCCGCTCATTCTCAACCACAGTTTCCCTGGTATCGGACACTCTTTTGGTTTCTTAACTCCCCGGTATCCCACATCTTTCAGTGTGTGAAAGCCATCTTTCAAAGTCTCCGGCTCCATTCACTCACTTACACCAAGAACAATCTCTACCTCAACACCATCACCACAAACCCTCGCAGCAACCATGCGATCTTCAATCCTTTGCCTGGCCCTCGCCGGCCTCTCAGGCCTCGCGCAAGCCACGCCCCCAGCCGACACCAACCAACTCCACCAATCCGAGCCCCGCGGCCTCATCACCCGCGGCCTCACGCACATGTTCTACCCCCGCCAGGCGACGTCACCCACGGAGCCACCCCCGACACGAAGACAAGCCACGACGCCTCCCCCGCCGCTGACGAGCGCGCCCCCAACCGGCGGCGGCGGCGGCCCCGTCAACAACGCCAACCGCACAATCACCCTGACGGTCATCAAGGGCGACACCCTCGGCCAGATCGCGCGCCTCTTCAACTCGGGCATCTGCGACATCGCCAAGCTCAACAACATCCCTAACCCGGACTTCATCGACGTCAACCAGGTCCTGCAGGTGCCCATCAACCTCGCGAACCCGGACAACACCTCGTGCCTCAACCGCGGCGGCGCGATCCCGCCCGCTGCCGCGCCCGCCAACGGCACCGCGACCCCGCCGGCGCCGCCGGCCGGCGGGAAGAAGACCAAGCGGAGGAGGAGGAACGCCAGCTTGCCCGCTGTCCTGCCAGCCAGCCATGAACAGCCGTCTCACTGAACCATTTTTTAGTGATTTGGGTGTCCGGTTTAGAAGCGAGGTTTGGCTATGACTTCCACTGTCTGTATGGGAAATGACTGAGATGAAACTCATCGGGAGCGATGGCAAGATTACCGTGGCTGGACGACACGAGACTTGGCAGCGGGCCTGGCAGTTTGGGGGGCCTACGGATTTGCATTGGCATGTTGGTTATATTGGTTTCCGGGGGGCGTTGCTTGATCTTAGATTTATACCTGGCTGGAACAGTCTGAATTTGAATGTTTCTTATTTCTGCGAAGCTCACTTGTTTCATTTCATCTGTTTCCTGTTGAGTTGAAAGTAATGGAAGTTGATGTGTTGTATTATGCCACCTTTCGATGGATTTCATGCGCCAAAGCCACCTCATACATGCTGTTATTAAATCCATGCTAAGCCATTGGCTGGTGAATGAGCACTTCAGCTTTGGTCAATTCCAAACTGTCTTAATTTCGAACTGTCAGCATCCATTCAGAAAGATCCCTGTGCATATGACGTCATATCTTTATCAATCCCACCGTACCCGCCGAGCCGCCATCACAGTGAGCAACGGCGCGCCAAGCATGAGTTGATTTTGCAGGTTCACCCCTAATCAGGACACAGTGCCTAGAGTTGTGTTCCTAGTTTCGACATATCAAAGTGAACGCTGACCGCCGCCCGCGCTCTGGTAACACTCGTCTTGCTCATCGGGCCAATCCCAACACACGCGTCGAACGTACGCCGCGTACGTCCAACCCCAATGGCTCACAATGGCAACACCCGCATCCTCACTAGCTTACCATGAGCCGTCCATCACCACCATCATCATCCTCTCCGGCTTCCTGCTGCTCCTCAATACCGTCAACCATGGCCTCGACAAGCTCGTCTACTGCGGCCTCATCGGGCAGGTCTTCCTCGGCATCGCGTGGGGCACGCCCGGCGCGCAGTGGCTATCCGCGGAGACGGAGAACGCCGTCATGCAGTTGGGATATCTCGGTCTCATTCTCATCGTATATGAAGGTGAGTCTCAACCCGGTGAGTGCCAAGCAACGAACACTCGCTGACTGAGATACCGCAAACAAAGGCGGCCTGTCCACGTCTTTCAAATCCCTCAAAGCGAACCTGCTCCTCTCCACCGGCGTCGCCATCACGGGCATCGCCGTCCCCATCGGCCTCTCCTTCACCCTCCGCTCCCTCGTCGGCGCCTCGCCTCTCCAGGCCTTTGCAGCCGGCGCCGCGCTTTGCTCGACTAGTCTCGGCACCACGTTCACCGTCCTCGGGACCAGCGGCCTCACGAGCACGCGGCTGGGCGTCGTGCTCACCAGCGCTGCAATGATGGACGACGTCGTTGGCCTCATCATGGTGCAGGTCGTCTCGAACCTCGGCGGGGGAGGCGGCGGGTTCGACGCGGTGACTGTCATTCGGCCCGTGTTCGTGTCGCTGGGCTTCGCGGTAGTCGTCCCGGCTGCGTGCAGGTTCGTCGTGCAGCCCGCGACGCAGTGGCTGAATGTTGTGCGGGAGAAGAGGCCTGAATCAGGGCTGGACCGGATTCTGCGGCAAAGGCGGACTGCGTTTGTCATCCATACACTCTGGTTGTTTGGCCTCGTGGTAGGAGGTGCTTTTGCTGGGACATCGAGCTTGTTGGCTGCGTATGTTGCTGGAGCTACGGTCAGCTGGTGGGATTCGGAGGTGCCGCATGTTGCAGCTCGGCCTGGCAACTTGAGAGCCGTAGCTGAGCAATCCGAGACGTGTGCCGGTGAGGATCGAGGCAAATCAGATTCTTCACCTGGTGAGGCGCGCGATGCTGTGTCGTCACCAACGGCGGAGAGCGCATCGGTGACCGAGAACTCAGGAGCAGAAATTTACGAGCATTACTATCACCAAGCGGTTGAGCGAGTCTTGAAACCATTCTTCTTCGTGAGTCTTCCCAATCACTGTTTCCTATCTTTGCTAACCACCGCAGGCGTCCATCGGGTTTTCTGTGCCGATCACGAGAATGTTCTCGGGTCCCATAGTGTGGCGGGGTCTTGTCTATACCGTTTTCATGATCATCGGCAAGATGCTTTGCGGGATGTGGTTGCTGTCCTTTGCCAGTCCCCTCCAAGCGGTGCAACGCGTCGTCAAGAAACTTTCCGGGACGGGCAACAGATCCTCTCAGAAGTTTGCACCTGGCGCGCAATGTGCTGGGAATACCACGTCGGAAGCATCCCCAAATGAATCGGCGCAACAAGCGCAGCCCGGCGAAGAAGCAGCACGGGCCGAGGGTGCCCCTCTCCAGCCCTTGAGTGACCGGCACACTGAGCCGACCCCGAAGAACGCGTCGCCCAAGCCGGAGATGCCGGTTTCCGTGTATCCGGGCTGCATCCTCGCTTTCGCGATGGTCGCCCGCGGGGAGATCGGCTTCCTGATCTCCGCCCTCGCGGAAAGCACAGGTGTCTTCAGTGGCAGCGCGGGAAGCCCCGCGGAGCCATCAGAGCTCTTCCTCATCGTAACGTGGGCCATTTCTCTCTGCACCATCATCGGCCCCATTTGCGTGGGCCTTTTGGTGAACCGAGTCAAGAGACTGGAAAACCAGAGTGGTGGAAATACCGGCCAAGGTAGACGGAATGTTCTCGGCGCGTGGGGGGTAAGCTAGACGTTCACGGATCGTCTCCGCGTGGAAAAGCTCTTGTGTACGAGAATCGCGGCACTGTCGCATCACAACAGCACAGCCTCAGCTGTCAGAAATTCCGTCGGATTCGCAAGTCCGATCCAACAAGGCCTAGCCGTAGGTAGCGCCTGAAACCAATACCAAGGCTTTTGACGTTCTTGACGTTGCTGGACCATCCCCTCTCTCGAGTCATGTGCCGTCCAAGCCGGCCCCTTGCAACTGCTTTTTCTCCCACCATGCCTTCAGGCCGTCCACGTCGCACCAGTCAAACTGTCGAGGCTCCTCGAACCACCACCTGTTGCCGGGCATGGGCCGGTCGCTGACATACTTCTTCAAGCAACCCCCGTCGAACCGATGGTTCTTGACCCCGACAAGTAACACCACGTTGCCAATCTTTGGACAAAAGTTTTCCGCATCCAGAAAGACGGTCAAGATGACCTGCTTGCTCGTGCTCGGGTCGACCAATCTCGCGGTTCGCTGAGTGTGCGGCGGCATATGTGAAGGTTCAACTTCGGACAGCGAGGCTACCACAGCGAGGACGTTGACAGACCAGTTCTGCTTGAAGGGCAGGTTTGGTATAGATTTGAGGTTGGTCAACTTCAACGGAACGCTCGGGTCCGTCCAGTCGCGCGGAAGGGCAACCGGGCCTCCCATACTTCTTGCTTGAGCTCTGCGTTGGGTTGCCTTCGTCTCTGATACGCGCATAACCTCGAATGCATCTTCAGCATCGTCGTCGTCCTCGTCGGTTTCGCGAACGTTTCTGGAAGCCGGCTTCGGGGGAGGTCTTGGAATCTGCTTCGGAGCCGGGGTATTTGGGGGTTTGTGAATCTTGGTCGGTGTAGTTGGTGGTTCGAAATCGTCAATGTCCAAGTCGCTGTCGGAAATGATGTCTTCCTCCGGTGGTTGTGCCTCAAGCCTCGATGGCTTTGCGTCAGGTTCCGTGAGTGCGCGGTGCCATCCAACGGTGACGAGGTCCTCCACAATAAGATAAACCATCTGCCTCGCCATCCTATTGCCTTCGTCATCGGCGGCGACGTCCTGGAAATGAAGCGTTACCTCACCCAGTCGGACGTAGCATCCAACCCGCACAGCTCCTGTGTCAAGAAATCGATGTACCTCTCCACGCAGGAGCGCCTGTATGCACAATTCTCCATCCCCGAGTAACAGCCTCACGGCCCTCCAGCGCGCCGACCGGGCGACAGGAAGCGACTCAACGTGCTCGACGAGGAAGATGGAGCCGGGGATGCAGTAGCGGGTTCGCAGAAGATCGTGGATCAGAGGTTTCGGGGTAAAGGGCTCATCTTCGTCGGCGAAGGCTATACCGGTCGAGGTCGTCGATGTGTCTGGCGCGTGAGGGGACATGTGGACGCGTTCATCGTTCCGTGGGACGCGGGAAGACCGCGACCGCGTGTGGTGGGTGGGTGTTGGTTGATGATTTTATCAAATTGGACCTCGAAGGTGGCGGACGCGAGGTGTTTGCTGACGGTCTTGAGTTCGCGCACATCCCACTAAAGATTCCTCTGCTGCACGTCATTGCGTAGCGTTCAGCCCCGCGCTAGGGATCACCCCGGTCGCTGAACCGAACTGACAGCTGCACTACACCCGCTGTTCCCAGGTCACCACTACATGGGTACCAAGGAGAACAATCGCTCTGTGCTAGTTTGGATGCTAAGAGACTATCACATGTCGATATTGCCTATCTTGGTCGAATTCTAATCATCTACTTATCACCTTTGCCTATACACTCCACCAGTCAATAAAAGTGCATTTACAAGCACTCTTATGGCTTCCATCGTAAGATTCTAATGGATAGCAGCATGTGATGACGGAATGTGCCTCATATTGGCAAGGATCTCAAGCTCTAATGGCTTCCTTTCACATCTAGATTTCAGCATAGATTACTCAAGTTCAAACTGAAAGATCCACCTCTAGTAGAATGATAATTTGCCCGTTCAACGTCTTCCGGTGGGGGAGTTCTCTTTTAATACTCATGATTGATTCTAGACCATCATCGACTCGCAGGAGCCGGAACAAAGAGCAAAACATCTCAGACCGTTAAAATGAGAACGAGGAGTGCTTCGAACACCTCCATCTTCTAGGCAGTGATGTGATAAGTCCGTTCTCGTCGGGCGCCGCATCCGGTCTGGATTCGGCAGACGACGATCCTAGTGCCACTGCGGAAACATTTCGATTTCCAACTCCGGCTTTGATAACAAGTAGCGCCGACTCACCCAAGCCACTGGAATTCCACCACAAGGAACGTTGTGTGTTGACCTCTGGAGCCCTCCCTGACGCCTGGATCTCCAGGGTTCTTTTCCATTTCTTTCATTTCAATGTACATGTTGTGAATGATCCCCAGTTTGCTTTTGCGCGAGCTGTAAACGTGTTTCGCTAATTATTGCGCATGGGGGGTTTCGATCGACCATAATACTTTTGCCTCACCTGGTACTAAGTCTCGTGCGTGCCTCGAAGTCCCGAGGGCTCCTCCTGCCGCCAGTCCGGCCACCATTCCGGCCGTAAATCCCGCCCGTCATGGAACTCAACGCGACAACAACCCAGCCGTCTCCGAGTCCAAGCTCACCAGAATCCTTGCCTCATGACAGTCGGCAAGGACTAGCTGTCGGTGTCACATCGGCCCTCCTCGCTCTCGTTCTCATATTCATGGGCATCCGAGTGTACATTAGGGGATTCATGCTGAAGGCATGGGGTTGGGATGATTCATCGTATATATTATCAGGGGCAAGTCACACCACGATCAATTCAAACATTCCCACTAACTGTGAGCAGGTTTTCATCATGGGCCTAGCCATACTTGTCTACTTCAGTAATGGCCCGCCTCCTGCATCAGGTATCCGCGAAGTCAAGACTAACACAATCTCTCGCTAGATGTAGGAAAAGGCTCCCTCGGCCTGCACTGGTGGGACGCGCCCCCTGAACGCTTAGCTATCGACAACAGGGTAAGCTCAATGCCCGCATCTTTGGCATGGATACTGCTGACACGCCCAGTTCCTTATAGCAACAGTCCTTACTTACCAAGTTGCGTTCGCCTCAATCAAAGCTACCTTTCTGCTTCAGTACCGACGGGCCTTCGCACTACCTTCCGTTCAACTATTCTGCGACGTCATGCTCGCCGCAACCGCCGTCATTATGGCATCAATGCTTCTCTCGGGCGTCTTCGTTACCAAGAAACTCTTGGATCCGCAGTACGCCGCCAGTTCAGACCAAAGCGCCTTCTTGATCTGGGGCTATGTGAACGCCTCTGTGCACCTCGTCACCGACATCATCATCTTCATTCTCCCACTCCCTCTTGTAGGTAGTCTTAAACTTGCAACGATGCAAAAGGCTGGTCTGATTGCTAGCTTCGCCGTTGGCATTTTGTAGGTGGACATGCATTGCGCCGAAACTAAAAACATGCATGCTGACACGGTCCAGCACTGGTGCAATATCAGTCGTCAGAATGGTCAACCTTCCCCTAGGAATAAGCTCCACCGACCCATTCTTCGATGCTATTCCTCTTGTTCTCTTCAGCATCGCGGAGCCAACTTCCGCCATTATATGCGCCTGCATCCCGATCATGAGGCCACTACTCGGTTGCACAGATCGTTCTCGCAACTCCAGCCACGGCTCCCGGAGATGGCTCTCAAAAGTGTCGTATAACTCCGCCGGCAACCAGGCCTCGTCGTCTTTCCCGGAGATGGCCTACATGACTCCCGCAGGGAGCCCTCGCGGTTGTTTTGAAGGATGTCTGTCAAATGCACAGGCCAGAGAGCTCAATATGATCGAGTTCGGGACCCCAACGCGGACGCCATCGTCTCCAGCGACGCCGCAGCGGAGATACGACAGCGACCTGGGCCTATGAATAGAGAATTGTTTTCCCATTGATGGAAATTCAGCCATGATTACTTATCTTTCATTCAATAATCTTAAAACACACAACCAGAAGAACAAACGCCATTGTCCAAGTGGTAAAAGGATGGACTGGCAAGTACATGTGATATGCAGCGCTGAAATACTCCAAGTCCTTCCCCGACTAGCCCTGTTCCGTTTCATCGGGCTATTATGCGATGACGAGAATACTTTCCGTGGCTGGGATCCGTTTCTTCGCACCAGTTTCGAAGCAGAAACCTTTGCTCAGAACATGCATCTACAATTTGATAAGAAACCAATGCCATCAGCATTCATAATATGGGTGCTTTCTTACCACACGCAGGGCTTGCAACATTTTACAACCCCAGTCACGCCCTGAGTTTCGTTTTTGTTGGGGTTGCCGGTACATCCAGTGAGGCACGGGAGTTCCATATCGCTTGCACAAATCCATCCTTGGTCGAAATGGGCCTCGAGACCTTCTAGACCTTTGCACAATGAAGGGGTAGATTGACACTCTGCAGAAACGCCGAGCGCCATAGACGTAAAAGCGAGCGCGTATTGAAATAGCATCGTTAGGCAGGTAATGAAGAGACGCAATCGAGCAGCGTCAGGTTGACCTTTAGACACCAAAGGGATGGAAGCATGTCCTTTCGGTGATCAATCGACGTTTCTTCTGTGTGGTTGTTATAGTTCTTGTACTGCCCGTAACCTCGAATCGCGGAAGGTAACGCCAGACCTTGAGCACCAAGCAACGTTCCCTACCTTCTATAATTAGCACGATCAGGTATAAAACAAGCCTGTTCTATATCTTATTTTGTTCCTTGTTCTTGGCTTAGAATAGTCTTGAGAAGATCGCGAGTCATTTGAAGTGGCTAACCTTCTGAATTGATCTTTACTTTCCCATTTGTGTCTAAAACGGCAACTTCTCGAAGTCCCAGGTTGGTGAAACTAGGTTACCCATGTGGGGCCTCCTCTAGGTCTCGTACGACGGTTGTGCGTATATGAGAAGCATGATTGAGGCTGTGATAACTTGGCTTTCCAGCTGGTAAACTCTCTTATGTTGTACAGAGTACCTGGAGAGCTCCGAATAGCACCGGCGAGATTTGAGCTGTTGTCTGCAGCTCTGCTCAATCTGACAATGTTTCATACGGTCTTCCAATTCCATAGCATCTGTATCAATGATTTTTCGCACTCCATACGTTCTATATCCGGCCCGAAGATAGCGCATTGTTTCTGCAGCCGAATCTGACGTCGAAAGATCGATGTTGTTGTGGCAATTTACTGATACTGGGTATATCATAAAAGTCAAGCCCGTTATGAAGCCTTTGTATTCCTCGGGTCTTCATGACTTTCTCAATCCTGTATAAGTCGGCAATAACAATAGTATACCACGCTCGTAAGTTAGAATCAAGGTATCTACTAGAAATGCAGCTGTCTCTTCCGCTTCAATGGGCCCGATGAAGCCCCATGAGTCCAATCGGGCAGGCCCAGGCTTACATGGGTTGCCCAGTAGCGAGGTACGGGGTGTGACACTGATACACCTCAGCCTCTTGCCAAAGTTGCAGGCGTACACACTAGCAGGTAGTCTTATATCGATCGACTTCCAATCGTAAGTGGGTTCTCGTTGGTGCTTGAAACGAACCCGAGCCGCTGAATGATCCTTGGATACTTGTGGAGACTGTCCGCTTCCTCAGAACTACACTATGGCTACGCCAGTAACATGACCGAATGTTAGCCAAGACCAACGCGTCAACCTGAGCAATCGTGATCGCGACGGAGACAAATTGCCCGCTACTATAGCTACTGGTGTGTCTGCCACCAGCGCACCTATAGCAACTGACATTTACTTCAACGAAGTTACAACCAGTCGTTCCCTTGATCATCTATGTCGCCATCCGTCGGTACTTACTTCACTTAGCGACAGCAATCCCTCCTTTCCATCATCTGAGACCAGTGCTACTATGAACGGTGCCCAAGGACAAGATGCTCCTTGCGCAAAGAGGACCGCCCGGTGCTATCCATTCACATCTCGTCATGTCGACCCACACTGGAGCCAAGGATGCCACGTACCTGACTGTCTGCTGTGGAAGGTTATGGGGGCTGGACGTTCTCAATCCGCTCTCCTATTAGAAGACGTGTCTGCTATATCCGAGGCTCGGGTACACAGCTGCTGATGAAGTACATGGCAGAGTGGAGAGTGAGTCTAAAGTTGTGAGACCTCACTGTTTGCCTCTAAGTATGAGAATGGTTCATGACTGGGGTTGTGAAAGACTGTATTGCTATTCTAATTTGACTGTTGATGCAAAAGCCTTTGATAGACTTAATCCGTCAAACGCCGCATTCTCTGAACATTGCGTCTTGATTGTGCCTTGGTGCGTGCGCAAGCGTTTTGGTGTATTATTTTGCCGGGCTTCCACCACTGGGGGTGTTCGGGGGAGGGCGGGAAGCGGGAGGGATGGGGCGAGGAGCGGGGACGGCCATGACTGCTGGTTTGACTATGGAAGGTGACGGTTTATTAGAGTTGGTATGCTGGTTTCTTGTGTTGTTGCTATGGCAAATCGGAAGTAGTTTCTCAAACGGAATCGTGGACCTTTAATACGATCTCATAGCCTTATGATTGACACGGTGAAAGATAGACCTGCTCAGTGATTATTGGAAAATTGATTTCAAGTTGTGTCGGGTGTCATCTGATCTTGAAGACTAGTTTTGTCTAGCGACGGGTACACTGTGGTGAATCAGAGTTGAACTCAGGTGATTCACAGGTCTTGATGAGGTTCCTCAAGCTTTGAATGACAATTGGTTGCGCCGTGAGGGCTTCGCTTCTGACGTTGTCAACATATTGTGTATACAGCATTATCGATGAAATTAGTTGTGAAGACGCGTCATCATTCTCCTTATACTCGTGTATCACTCACTCACATGCCCCAACAGTCAATTCCCAACTAAACGTGGATATCAATCTTCATTTCATTAAGCCGCCAAACGCCAAGGATAATAACGCCGTTCCGTCATGCTATTTACTTGGGGACCAACTTGATGTTATACTCAAGCTCCCAGGGAGCCTTTGCATCGCCTTTCCTCTCCGTGAACCTCACGGTGAGACCGTCCTTCACCGCGAATACAGAGTCGTCCTCGAGGTACTTGGAGTCTTCATCAAAGATTTGTGTCGTGACAGACTGGAAGCTTTCTGAGCGGACCTGTCAAGTTGTTAGAATGGATTACTGGAAGTGGCATGAGTGAGGGGTATCTTACAATCAAGTGAATGTGAGCCGGTCTGTATGGGTGGCGGTGAAGAAGACCCAGCAACTTTCCGGCAGGACCATCGTCGGGGACCTTTGACTTCATGTTAGCAACAACCATTGCTCACAACTATTCGGTGTCAATTACTCACGGGATAGGGTGTAGGTCGTAGGCAGTAGAAGCCATAGCGGCCCTCCGAGTCAGTCTTGAACACGCCACGCAGGTTGTGTTCAGGCTGATCGGCATCTTGTTGCTCGTACAAACCTAAAAAAGAGACACATCAGATCAAAGGCCCCTGCAGCTTGCGAATTCAGGGGTTCCATACCATTCGTTGAGGCTTGCCAGACGTCAACCGACGCGTTGGCCAGCGGCTTGCCGGTGTTGGAGCATGTTACTTGACCGTACATCCACGCGACCTGACCGTCCTCTGGGACCTTGAGCACGATCGTGCTGCCGTTGCTACGGACGGGAGTGTCGGCGCGCCAGAACGGGCCGAGAATGGCCGTCGCGGTGCCGGGCTGGCCGTTTCTTGTCGCCACCCGGTTTGTGATATCATCAACAAGCCTGTGTGTCCTGCGTCAGTCTCACTCAAACTGGCATTTTGTGTGTGTGTGTGCGTGATACATACGATTCGAGTCCAATAACGTCGCACAGGAGCTGGCCTTCATTGCGACGGTCGTTGCTCATCTGGCCAGCCCAGTTGATCATGTTGACGCCCATCATCCACTCGTCTGTGGTGAGATCGACCTCACGCGCAAAGTCGTGGATGTGCTGGATGAAGGAGGTGAGAACGACACGGAGTCGGGGGTCGGTTTCCTTGCCCATGGAGGCGATGACCTGCTTCGTGAAGTCCTGGCCGAGGCCGACATCTTTGTTCTGTAATGAGCCCATGATTGATAGTAGTGAGTGTGCTTTTTTGTGAAAATAATGCTGCTGCGGAAAGTCGAAGCTGGGCGATGAGCAGGTCGAATATGGTTCGCAGACAGGCTTCTTAAGACGAATTAAGTTACGCCACAGGTGGTCTTTGTTCTCCGTCCCGCAGCTGGAAGGGAAAGATACTTATCCCAATCATCGTTGGTGTATTACTCGCCATTTTTACTGCTTTGTCAGTTGATCGCACGTGCCCCCGGCGGGTACTGCCGGCCGTGGACTCTCTCCACTGTTCGCTCTTTGGGCCGGATACGCCCCCCGGTTCCGGGGGGTTGAAGGGTCCCCATTTCGGGTACGGGGAAGAGGATCCGACGCGAGGGGGCATCTGCCGAGATCTCCCATTTTCCTGGCGACTCTGGCCTGACGACGGCCGTGGCCCGGGTGGCTTCGTGGACTCGTGGACTGGGGCCCCCGCACTTTGGGTTATCTTTGTGGAGATGCGCGCGCGGGAGGATGGGATCGGGGTGGGATGAGGGTGGTGGCGGTCCGCTGCTAGTTGTGAATGTGACTTCATGTCTTTGTGTCGCTTTGGTGCGTTGGCATGTCCCCGAAACGGTCGGCTTCGCCGTCGGGAAATGCACCGGCGGGTATGGGCGGGGCTATCTTGGGCCCTGTTTTGTAACAGTCACTTTGGATGTTGGTCGCCCAGCGTGGTATCTTGATGATTGAATCTGGCTATTTTTTGATTAAATGTTTAAATCGTACGTGCATGTGGTTGTAGTTACGATGAGGCAATGGGAAAGTTACACGGGAATTAGTCTATCATGGTTGAAGGGTCCGCAAGTCCGTCTACGGTGTACAAAGCTCAACCTTTCACAACGCCATTGGTGCCGTTGACGCCGTTGGTGTGCCCGTCTATCAAATGATCCTCTTCCGGTCCAAAGTCCCAACTTGCTGGATCTGTACCGTTTGGCCTGCTCGCTCTCTTGAATCCGATATCAACACCCTCGATCTTGACGACAGGTCTCACGGCCTCAACCTCTGCCTTGTATCCCTTCGAGTACCACTTTTCGCGAATCTCCCCCGAGCTGAAGAGCTCTGGAGCATAGCGCTTCATGGCCTTCAGTGCCGTGCCTGAGATTTGATCCACGCTGTGGCTGTGTCTCAGAGCCAGGAAGTCGTCACCCGCCAACTTCAACAGCTCGCGCCTGACTTGTTCTGGGTACTGCCCGACTTTGATGAGGAGCAGGTCGTACTGCAAGAGAGATGCTTTGCCGTGCCACGAGCCGCCCTTCCTAGCTCTGTTGTAGAGACCTGTAAGAGCCGCAATGGCACCCATGCAGCCCGTTCCGTAATCGGAAATGGGGAAGGGGGGAACAACGGGCTCATCCAGCCCCATGAAACGGCCTTGCGCCCACGCCACACCACTGACCTGCGTTCCTGTAAGTTTACATTTGGCAGCAGTAGATAGTTAAAACTCACGCAGTCGGCAATTTGCTGCCATCCAGGCCGTGATGCCCACTCGCCCTGGTACCCGAAGCAGTTCTCGTTGACGTAAACGATGCCCTTTCCGCGGTCTTTGGCGAGTTTGGTCAGAGCAGTCGCGCCGTAGCCGAGCTTCTCCAAGGCGCCGGGACGATATCCGTCGAGGACGACATCCGCTTCCGCCAACAGCTCTTCGAATTGCCTTCTTCCCTCTGGCGTCTTGAGATCGAGGTCGGCTGCGTGCTTGCCCATGTTGCCATCGACTTGGAAAAAAGGGACATCGCTGAGGTTGGGGCTCGTAATCTTCAAAACGTCCGCGCCATACTCGCCCAAGATACGTCCGATTACCGGCCCGGCAATGATGCGACACAGCTCAAGCACTTTGACGCCAGACAGAATGCGCTTGTCAGATGTGCTCGGCAGCGGTGTGGGAGGCGTTGAGTTCTCCAGGCTATCAACACTCCAAGGCGGGAGGCTGGCGTTTGTCTTGCCCTGCAAGGAGAGCCGGTCAATATCACATGGGAAATGTGAGATGTGAATGATTGACTTACATGAGGTGTGCGGAGAAACTCTTCGTGCTTGAGTACGGGCACTCCAGCCTGGCGCTTCTCTGCATTCATGCGCTCCAGCTCTTCGGTGGTGAATTTTTTTACATGAGATTCAATTGCATCGACAATCGCGTCATGATCATCTTTCAGGTCGGGCCTGAACGGCTCCAGACCTATCATGCCAAGCGTCGTTGATGCCTCGAGTGATCCATGAATATGGTAGTACTCCCCTGCTCGCTTAGTCTCGTACAGGTTTGCCGACATGCGGCGGTACGGATCAGACTGCGCTTTCAGCAAGTCCGTGTCTTGGGACAGTTAGGCCTGATTGATCCGTCGAGTGGTGAGAAACATGCGTGGTTGTGAGCTTACCTTTCAGCATCTTCTTGACTTCCTTATCCAACTTTCCATAGCCACCGACAGTCGCCAAATAAGCCTGAATCAAGAACGCAGTGCTCTTCTCCAGGCTCACCGTAACCTTTGGCTCAGTGTTGGTTCCGAACTTGGTAGCTGCAAGCGCTCCAGCAACACCGCCCTCGATGGCCTTCAACGCTGAGGCCAACTCCGTTTCCTTAAAGGGAATGGGAAAGTACGGCAAGTCGCGAGTCGCAGTGAGCTGTACATTTTTCGCGATACTCTCAGCTTCGGCGGGTATCTGCACAGTGTCGAGGACGAAGTCCAGAATGCGCTTTGTTTCGGCGACGGCTGAATATGCTTTCTCGGCCATGATGAGAATTTTGTCGATGGAAAAAAACAAAAAAATAGCAACGTCGAAAACCTCCCTAGCTGGGCAGGAAATCCAGCTAATACAGAGGTGATAAGAGCGCCGCCGGCCGGGGTGCGTTCATGTAGTACGGTCCCGTACCCGCCGCACTCAACGTCCCTTTGCACCTCGTGACTATTATCACACCTTCAGCTCCATCAACCCCTCGGAAAGGGAGCAACGATTCTTCCTTGGTCGAGTTTTGGAATTCGCCGTCGTCCCAAGGGCCAATAATCCGTTCGCTCTCGTTGTTTCCTCCGTCTGATTCGTGGCCCAGTGTCACAGCGATGAGCATCGAAACGTCGGACCCGGAATCGGGTATCGGGTGGCCCATCGCTGCCGCTTCCAATGAAAGCAGAGCAATTGCCCTTCGGGACGAGCTTTCTTCAAAGGACCCGGCTTCCGATATCGTCGGAATCCGGGTCTTCGCCATGAAGCGCTACTGCGGGTCTAGTTTGGGGGGGCGCAGACCTTGTTTGGGTGGTTGGTTGGGTGTGCTCGGACACGGGGGATTTTCCTCGGCTTTGAGAGGGTTGTCGGATGAGGGCTCGACACGTCGGATAAGGGCCCTCGGCGTCTCGTGCTTATTGGGCATGGGCGAACTACCGCTTTGCTATCTCTTCTTCTTCTTGCGAGGTGGTGTCCAGAGAGACAAGGAACTCTCGGCCTTTCCTTGCTCGGTCCATTATTCACCGCTCCGCCTTTGCTGTCACTTTTCAACATGATCGTCTCTGGCCTCGCTGCCGTCATGCCGATACTGCGGGGAAAGCCCATCATGGAGCGACTGAGAAGCCAAGACTCGGTTGAGGTTGAGGTGTTGAAGTGGGCGGGCTTAGGAGATAGAAAAAAGAGAGCATTACACAAGACATTCAACAACTGTTTTCTCCTTTGAAATGGCTAGCAGCGATTGGTCGTCCCGACTAGGCCAATAGTCTGCTGTGATACCCTAGCTGTATCTTGCATCTAGAGCCGCGGATACAGCACTCTCTGTGTGCCGAGCTAAGCGTCCGACGATCCCGCCCCAAAGCTCGATTCTTCAAGAAAGAAGCACAACCAATGCTGTCACGACAGATGTCAAAATGGACTAGCTCATTGGGCCGTCCATTTCTGCACCCTCCCCAGTTGCCTCTGAGTTGCTACCTGCTTGCTTGCCCTGCCCACCCCTGGCCCCCCCGTCGTAGCTATCAAAGTCGCCCGGCATGCCGCGGCCGTGGATGGGCGCAAAATCTGGGGAAATTGATGACCTGGGAGCCCCCCTGGGAAAAGCGTTCCCCCGCAGGAGCTGAAGGCTGCTGTGCCGCAGCGAATTCTGCCCCGGATTCTGGCACTGCAGCAGCAGCAGCAGCAGCAGCAGCAGCAACAAGCAGCAGCAGGCTGGTTTGAGGCCAAGAAAATCATAGCGGTAATTTTTTCCCTCTTTGCCACGCGTTCCCGTTGCTGTAATCAGCCAGCCAACCAAGCCAACCCAAACGCACGATTTGCGTTTCACAAGAATCTCACTTCGGAAGAGAGGACGCCAGAAGATAAGAGGGTTTTCTGGGGGTGAGAATTCAATTAATCCAGACAATGCCGACGAAAAGGGTCCGACAGAGCGAACGGCGCAGATGCGTCAAAGCCTGCGGCAACTGCAAGCGGCGGAAAGAGCGCTGCGACGGCCAGCAGCCCTGCAGGCGGTGCGTTATCCGCAGAGTCGAGGGCGACTGTTGCTTCAGCGGTCCGACGACAACAAGCTTCCCGCCCGAGGGCTCATCGTCGGCGGCGAGGAGCCCTCCTCCCTCGCAACAGCAGCAACAGCAACAGCAACAGCAACAGCAACAGCAACAGCAACAGCAACAGCA
>JABGLZ010000304.1:42587-58203 GCA_014705045.1 Colletotrichum theobromicola | reverse complement strand
CTCGTCGTCAGAGGCAGCCTGGGTGGGAGTAGGGGTGGCAGAGGCAACGGGAGCCTCAGACTCAGCGGGGCAGTCATCCTCATCATCGCCAGCGGCCTGAGTGGGAGTGGCAGTGGCAACAGGGGCAGCGGAAGACTCAGCGGGGCAGTCCTCCTCGTCGTCACCGGCGTCGGTGGGGGTAGCAGCGGCAGCCTCGCTGACAGCAGCCTGGGTGATGGCAGCGGAGGTGGGAGTAGGGGTCTCGACGGGGCAGTCTTCCTCATCGGCGGCATCGGTGGCAGCGGCAGCGGGGGCGGAGGTGGTAGCGGCAGCAGAGGTGGCAGCAGGGGCGGAGGTAGCGGCGGGGGCAGAGGCGGCGGGAGCAGAGGCGGCGGCGGAGGTAGCGACAGGGGCGGCGGAAGAAGCAGCACCAGAGCCGGAGCCGGAGCCGGAGCCAGAGCCACCGGAGCAAGAGAAGAGGGCAGGGCCGGGGACGGTGTACTCCTGGGCCTTGTAGGCATCGTAGGTGATACCGGGGTCAGCAGCCTTGTAGGCACCGGGGAAGGCGACAAGGTCGGAGGGAGAGGTGCTGCCGGAGCCGGTAACCTCAAGCTGATGGCAGCCGGGGTAGAACTGGGCACCAGGGTACTGGTAGGAGGCGTGGAGGGCGATGATCTCGTGGCGGACGAGGTAGTGGCCAGGGGCCAGGCACTCGGGGATCGTGTACTTGACGCCAGAGTTGCCAGCCTTCATGAGAGGAGTAGCACCCCAGGTGTTGGAGGTACCCTCACGACCATCCTCCTGAACCTTGAACCAGACGGCGTCGGTGCCGGGAAGGTAGTCGGTGCAGCCGGCGTCGGGGCACTTGGCCATGTAGGTAATGGTAGGGCCGATGTGGGAGTCGGGCCAGAGGGTCCAGTTCAGGGTGACCTCGGAGCCGGCGGCGGCCTTGGCCTCGAGCTTGGCGGGAGAAGAGCCCTTGACGCCACCGGCGGAGTAGCCACCGCACTGGATGTCGATGCTGGTGATGTCCTCAACGGGGCCGTTGCCCTGGATGGGACGAGAGACACGCTCGGGGGCAGGGCTCGTGTAGGGGTCCTGGTAGGGCTGGTAGAAGGTGTAGGCTTCACCGCCGATCGTAGCGTTCTCGACGTAACCGTGGGCAGCCACCAGGGCTGCGGATCCAAGAAGGGAGGCGACAGTGTACTTCATTTTGGCGGGTTTTGTTGGGTTTGTTGGTTTTTGATGATGGAGAGTTGATCAAAAAGTGGCCTGTGGCTTGACTGTGAGAATATCTGGGTAGTTTGGAAATGAGAGTTGTGAGGTCTGAGACCGAAAAATGAATGACTACCTGGTCAAGTGAAAAGAATGACGAATCTGAACGAAGGAATGAGATAGAATCACAGGTCAAGTGAAGCTGAACACTATGGATCGAAAGAAGGAAGAACCAGGACCGGTGATGGTTGGGAGACGGCGATGATATATGCGGGATGGCATCGTCGCCCTGTTCCCAAGACGGTCACTTGGGCCGTTGCGAGTCCAGGGCGTTCGCATACATCGGGTCAAGATTGAAAGGGTCATTCCCGCCGCTCCGCCAAAGTTTCAATTATACGCAGAACAATCATATTCGGCCAGGCTGGTGGAGAGAGAGGAGGAACATGGGGAGGGGGAGGATCTCGCGTATGCGGGAGTCAAGCCAGGATCATGGGATGTGGGTGGTTGATTAACCGCTTCACTGCGAGAGGTGAATGCAAACTGCAGAGCCAGGTCTCACCTAGGCTCTAGCCTTGACTCTGGAGAATCGAAAGGGGGATGAAGCCATCTGGGCGCATCCACGCCGCTGGGATTGGAGAGGGGCCAGGCCGAGGAGAAGGGGCAGACAGGCGAGTGCCGACTGCGCTTACGCGGGAGTGTGTGTGAAGCATAGTAGGTGGACAAGGTGCGGATACACACTAGCAGAGATGGTGCGTGTAAGTGACTTGGCCGCCTTGGGGACGTGTGGTCATGATGGTGGTTTGACAGCAGAAGGAAGCATCTGCCATGTCAGTTGGGGGTTGACATGTAAAAAATTATGAGACAACCCCTCGACATGGGATGACATTGACTTGACGACGGACCAGGATCACCGGCCGGGGTGACCGGGGCCGCAGGCTATCTGGCTCCACCCCGGTCTTCGCTGGCCGTGCCGATTGGTTGTGTAGCCGTCCGCACCCCGGTCAGGCCTCCGCTCGATCCCGGCGGCCACCCTGAAACCGCCAAGTCCTGACCCTCTCCTTTCTTAATTATCGCCAGATTCGCCCTGCAGTTTCCGTACCTTCAATCAACATTCTACGCGCTATCTCCCAAAAGAGGCTGACCTCCATGTGGCTGGCCGCTGCTGCGGAGCCTCAAGGGGCACCGCGCGGGCAGCTTGCTGCTCAAAAACTGCTCTTCCCCCTGCAGCGAGCAGCCTGCTTTCGCCCCCTTTCCACCAATCCTTTGCCCCGTTTACGCCGTAAGTATTCCCATTTGAGAGGGTTTGCCGCCAACACTTTGACCTGAGCGCGTCCAGGCTCGTCGAGTCTCTCCTCCGAATCTCATTACAATAATCTCTGGAGCAGGGCAAACACCAACAACGCAAGCCTCAGGTGGTTATCTCTGCAGCTCGGCTGGCTAGACCGGCTAGCCTGGCTGGGCCTTGCCCTCTTCTATCGGACATAGGCTTAAACTAGGAAAAAGAGTTATGGATCCGACGCTTCTCGAATCTCGCCTGCCCTCGCTGCCGTTGGTCCCGACTTGCTTCTATTGATTTCTTCCCGCCCGTCGACTCACCAACTTCGGACATGAGCTCTCTCGGGGGATCCAAAAGAATCCAACAGATGGATATTGATGGACCCTCGTGGGCCTTGCGGTGGTTATCCGAAGCCCAAGTATCCGTAACGGTAGCATGGACTGCTATCCGCCTAGGCTGATGGGACTCAAAATTACGCTTGATTCCTTTGCTGAGCCGATGATCCGTCAGCCTAGAAGGAAAAAGGATTGTTCGATGCGAGATTTGATTTAAAGTACGCCACAGCCCGCTGCCCACTGGCCGCCGCCCACCGTGTATCGTCATTCAAAATTCGACGCTATGCTGCCTTTACCAGATAGACTTCCCGTGCCCACTCCACGATGTTGGTCCAGGGCCATGACGACGTTGGCGCCCGGCGCCTAATGTATCTTTTAATGCAAAAGGACGTTTTGAAACCGTCGTCATCACCGACAATTCCTCCTCAGTGCAAAGACTTCATTTCGAAAGACTGCCTACGGAGTAGTACTAAGTGTTCTTCGGAGAGCCGTGCCGTTTGCCAGCCGCTGGGGCCCTCCAAAATGGCGTCCTCGCCGGCCCATCCCCGTCATTCCATCCCATCTTTCTGCTTCCATCCCCGTCAAATCTCTCTTATCCCAGCCCAGCGCTTCACCGCACATCACGCACGTCTTTTCGCTTCCCCACTGCGGCCAGGCTGCTGGGCCCCCCCTCGTTGCGACCACATCGGCGTTGCACCATCAGATAGATGTCCAGCAGGGGTCTCCCAACCGCTTTGCCCGATCAGTCTACCCCTGGGATGCACAAAACATCGCCGATCATATGGAAATCCTCGCCTGGGTATCCAACATGTCTCCAGCACGCAGTCCACTCTCACGACTTTTCATGATGTGATCCTGGGGTGCCTTCGTGGGGATGAGATTTCGACAGGAAGCGCAAAGCTTGGCCTTTGGATTCAGTCTGTGTTTTATTCGGCCGAGTCCAATGCTGGCTCTATTGACTGTCTGAGAGGTTGTAATCGCTTTACCTTCTTCCCCTGACTCGACTTAAACAAGAGGTGGTAGCTTCACTCAACCTGAAGCACGCAGAATATCCCCCCCTGAAGGCAGCCCCCTCGCAGAAACCGACAAGGTAGGCTCACAAAGGCAAAGACAGAGCGCTATCGAACGGCAAACAACGATAGAGCGCACGACTTTTCGAGTCATGATTGTTGCAAGTACTGAGCTTATCTGCTCTTTGGTATTCATGTTCGTCTAAAGAAAAAGATGCGGGTATCGAAAAACAAAACGAAACAGTTCGTCAACATGCCAGTACTCAATCATGCATCCATGAAGCGCCAAATTGAAGCCAAGACCGAAATCCAGAGGCGACGCGATCCCCAAGCAGCCGCCGCCCCCAAGTATGTATGCGCGCGTCTGCGATGCTAAGCGTTTCTGCGCCTTCGCTGCCTCTCGCGCTCAAATATGGCCATACCGGATATGACGGCCATGATTGCCCAGCGCTCGCCCAGCTCTCCTGTCAAACCGCTGCCCATGAAGGCAAACTTGGCGGCCTTGGTCATGCTCGTGTGGGCGTTTGTCCAGGCCGCGACGACTTCCTTCCCGTCGCTGCCTCTGAAAACACCGGGCGGTGGATTGGCTGGGACGGTCTGAGACAGCCGTACTAACTTGTGTCCTCTGCTTCGACCATCAAGAATGCCAATGGCCTCGCCGGAACTCGCCCGCCATTCAAAATGCTCCAGCCTCTCGCAGTTGGGGCCCACGCCCATGGAGAAGATGTATCTGTAACTCGGGAAGTCGAGGCGAGACTCGAGCTCGGTGATGGGTGCGCCTCCCGGACTGCCCTTTGGCGCGGGGGGCAGCGTGATGCTGATTCTGCTGCTGAAGCTGTGGAACTCGACCGACGCAAGAGGGGGATGGGTGTTGGTTGGTCCCGAGTGCAGCACCATTGGCGGCGAGCTGCTCAGACCGCTGTGGATTGACAATGCGTAAAAAGGTTGGTTTTGATGTTCGCCCAGAAACAGTGTGCGACTGAAGCTTTGCGAATAGACATTGAACATGGGCGGGAACTGGCGCGCGACCTGGCCCTGCGGCCCGGAAGGCCCGGGGCTCGGGCTCGGGTTTCCTGGCGGTGGGCTTCCGGTGTTCACCGGCGCCGGACTGCCGGATGGTTTTTCTTGGTACGGCGGCGGGGCTTCGTCTGCGGGGGCGTCCGGCAGGGGCTTCCGCCTGAGGAGTTCGGTGCTGAGAGGCATGTTTGCTTGGCTCTAGGTTTGATTGTTGCACGATTGATCGGACTCGCTCGGCCGAAAAGTCTATCAAGCCAGATCCTCGGTATTCAACTGACATCCGCCGCGGACACCCTCGTCATTTAAATGTGCAATTCTCCCATGGTGTGATGTCACTTTTTGTCTCCCCAGTGTCTGCCTACGGGTCCTTCACAGCCACCGCGCGAGAGAAGTCACGCTGGAACGGCGTCGCCCGGCTGGCGGTGATCTGCGCTCAGCCACAATACTCAGGGTCAGGGACGCCAATCCGCTGCACCGCGTTGCATCCTTCGCTTGAGAAGACAGGAGAAATAATCGCTCGGCTATCCCCGATTACAGGGACATTCTGCGGTAAGCATAAACGCTGAACGCGCAGCCGCCCTTAAGCTCTGACAGCGCTGTCAACTGCGCCAGGCACCGGCCTCCACGCCCGTTGTTACCTACAGCATCCCTCAGTGTCATCGAGTCAGTACTGCCCATCAAGATCCCACCAGTTCAATGAAGGCTCTCAGCAAACCTAGAAATATGTATGTCATGCACGTGCAAAAAGCACTCACACTGGGGGCAACTGTTTAGTGTTTGGTGCGGGTTATCCCAATCTCCTGTGGTTTGCCGACGTCGCTTGCACGGAGGTCTAGTCACCGAAGAGCCTCATACTGCAGCCGTGTGGCAACTGATACAGGCCTCGAATTCCAACATCGGTCAACTGGCGAGGCAGAAAACCTCGGGTGCTAATGGACTCGCTACCTAAACGTGTATAGATAGATTTACACCGCATGGATGCTTCTCGATTACGGTCTCGTTAGAAGTCTCTCAATATGCAGTCCATCAGTAAGAACTAAGACTCAGAGATAGACTTGTTGACCACGTTTGACAACACAATCAACATGGAAGGACGTGTGGTCTTGAAACAAGATCTTGTGCTTTCCTGAGTACCAAAGAAAGAATGCTTCAAGCTATATTCAGACTTCATAGCCCACGTTTGGCTCCAATCCTTTCGAGGGAAAAGTCAATGACGGTAGCCCCGCTGTCGACAGCCTATGCGATAAATGTACAAGTACAAGAAGAATAGATGGAAATCGCAAACAAATTGACTCTCATAACATATCCATAAATCATTCCACCTTGATCGAATCATGTAATGCTGCTGCTCCATGCTGTCGTGCAGCGCTTGGGGACTTGGTATACCTTACTCAACATCGCGGCCTTGGGAAGCCTCCCTCATCAATGCCATCGCCAAATACCCTTTGCTTCGAGAATTCGTACATCGCCTGGCACCGATACGTACCACAGACATAACTGCTTCACGTCCTAGTGTCGTCGCGAGCCCGATCGAAATCGATCCCGTAATAAATCAGTCTCTGCTCCTGTTCGGTTCGGACAACTCGCGAAAATGGTTCGCCGCATCCGTCGATACCCTCGAATGGACTCTTCTCTGAAAGTCCAACTCGTTCCATGGCCGTCCTCATCAACGAGCCACGCTCGCTCCGGCGAGGAGGTTCACAGTCGACTTTGTCAAATGTCAAAAGTCACCCGCTTCACACCTGCCACAGTCTCAGCAAAGAAGAATACCCTCTCAAAGCCGCACGGAGCCCTGACTGGAAGCTCTCTTCCTCTTGGAAGCGTAAAATGCGTAGGTAGAGTCGTCCTCTCCCTCGAAATCAACCTCCTTGCTCTTTCCCGACGTCAAGATCTACCCGAGACAACGGTCAGCGACATGCTGTGACAAGACACAGCAACACGCCCGGCATACATGAAATGCCAAGGACGGAAGAAGACGTCTGGGAACTCACATAGTTGAAGGTGGACGCCCCGACCGCCAGGACCATAAGCACAATAACCACCAACAGCATACCCCCGAACCCGTCCATGCCGGCAAACATTCTCAACATTTTGGCGGGACTTTTTTTCTCGACTCGGGGTTGACCGGGCGAGACAAAACATACAAATTCAAACCGATCGGTGAGATATGCAGCGACGGACAAACTCCCGGAATGTAGGAATCGAAACCAGGTGTTGTCTCAACAGATCACTGTCTCCCTGCGACGTTCCTGAACCCAGCGTCGAAGAATTCCCCGCGCGCTCGGTAATCGACGGAAAAAATTAAAAACCAAGAACCAGGTCAAATGATTCAAATAAGCTCTCAGCAACACAGTGTCAAGAGGAAAAGAGAAAGGGGGGAGAAGAAGCAGGAATCAGACTTTCGGAAAGCGGCTTAAGAACAAGAATCAGACATGGAACGGAATGGCCAAACATGAATCGCGGGGTCAGGCAGGGTCAGCCATGTCCACATGTAGGTTGGAGGCAACAGGCAAACACAATCCTCGAGATGGGATCAGCCAACAGCAGACATATGATTGTGTATGCGAATGATGGGTGGGTGGGGGTGAGGCAGCAAGCAGGTCAGACGCGCGCAGCAGCGCCAGCCTTATAGCAAACTTCGTAACGGCGCCGCACACACGCATCCCCGAGTCTCCAGGCAGAGAGGGTGAGGAACGAGAAGCCCCCAGGGCCTGCCAAGAATAACTCTGTTCAGAACGGGCAAAACCACGACAAGATCTGCCTTGCCCTTGCTTGTCGCCTCACCGTGGTGCCTCAGCTGCGACCGCCGCGACACGTGGGGTCCAAAAGAGCGTTCCCACCACCCACAGGCAGCACTGTGAACCTGTCCACCACCACAGCCAGCCATCGACCAAAAGACCAAGACCGTATACCGAGTCCGTGCCGGGGTGCCTCGCCATTGGGCGGTATTCGAAAACAGAGAGAGAGACCTGGCGTTGCGTGGGTGCCTCTTGTGGCACCCAGGGAAGTGTGGGCGACGGGGTGCCGCTCGTTTCGCCCGAGTCCGTCGGTTTGGAAGACGCAAAACGCCAAAGGGCTGGAGGAGGGTGAATGAACGCTTGGGGTAGGGCGGAAGTGTGTTGGAGGTCCGGGAGGGAAAACGGGAGTGTCAGCCAACCCGTCAGCCAGTCAGCCAGTCAGCCAGTCGATCGATCCGACACGGTCAAAGGTTCAAGTCACAAGAATCAATCCAGTCGTGCGATTCCATCTTGGCTTTGCTGCTTGCATGAAGAAGGGAGCTGCAGGGAGGATAGCCATGGGCAGCAAACACCCTTCGTCACTCTGTCCGCAGAGCCAATTCCCTTTCCCTTTCAGCCTGTTGCTGCAGATGATGTGTTGAGTCGAAGAAAAATTGCGGGGAAAACACCAGAACGACGACAATCAACCAGCCAAAAGAAGCAAGGGAAGACCAGGGTGCTGGTGAACAGTGACCGAGGCGAGCTGTGGCGTCCAGTCACTGGCCGTCTTTGGGGCCCTGTTGGCTGCAGCAGAGCGGATTGAATGGTGTAAGAGAGAGACCGCAGCAAACATGCAAACCTGCAGCAGGGGCATCAGCACTCAGCAGCAACACCCAGCGAGTCCGAGGAGACGATAAGACGTGTAAGCAAACAATTGGCGTATCGCAGAGGGCAGAGGGCAGAACGGTAGAACGGGGATCTTTGGTTTTTGCGCAAAGAGTTGATTTGTGTACAACCATCCAGGCCCCCAAGCCCCCCAAATGACGGAGAGACAGGCATGGTAGATGGTGGTGTACAGCTTGTCTTATTCATTAATTATTGTATCATCATCATCAAGAATTGTATGCGTTCCCGTAACCCCGTGGCCAGCTCTCTGTCGCTTCCGGCTGTCGGCCCCTCATCAAGTCTTACACACATCCATTCCATTCGTCCCGAATCTTGTTCCCTTTTCCAGGCGGAGGGAAGATGACGCCGTTTCTCTTTCCTCGTCCGATGATCCGAAAATAAATGCCCAAAACGCCAAGAGAACGAAACTCTTGCCCAAAGCGCCGCGCGGAACCTTTTAGACTTTTACGCCGCTCGACGCCTGCTTATCCCCCAGCTGAGAGAATGACGATCGAAAAAAAAGGTAGAAGGAAAAGATGATGAGGACGAAGCAGAGAACAAGAGAGGAGACATAATTGCGATTGGATTGAACAATGCCGATCGCAGGTTCCCCTCACCACTTGTTCGTCGCTTTCGATCGCTCATCTCTTTTGCCGTCACCCATTCGACCAAAAACGCGCCAAATAGCAGATAATAAAACAGTTAATACCACACTGAATGCGACCGAGATGATATCGGACCACAGACAGACCACGAACAAGTAGCCTAGGCCCTTTCGGGAAACCAGCTCTACTCGTCCGCTCGCAGTGCCTTGACCTCGAGAGCCTCGTCCCGGATCAGCGCCCAGGTGTCGCGGACGTAGTCGCGCATCTCAATAAGGAGCATCACCGCATACGCCGCGGTCATCATAGCGAGACAGTAGAACGCCTGGGCCACACCCGTCAGCCTCGTCACCTTTTTTTTTTCTCGTGTGTGTTTGGTGTTTGGTTCTTTTTGGTTTTTTCCCTGCTTCCAATGGTTCCAAAACATGGGACGCATTTGGAAGCCAGGAAAAGGAAAAAAAGAACACACACACCATCCAAAATAAAATGATGTCAGGGTTCTGGAACTTACCGACGACACTCCCAAATCTCCCCATCGCACGAGTGCGAGCTCTCCCAGAGCGTAGAGTCCGTCCATACCACCAGATGCATCGCTGCTGCTGCTGCTGCTGCTGCTGCTGCTGCCCATGACTGACGAAAACCCGGCCTGGCGGTTGCTGTAGACGGCCCTCAGCTCCTCGACGCTGCGGAATGCGTCTGGCACGCTTTGGAACCCAAAGTAGAGCAGGCCCATGGCGAGCGGCAGAGGTAATGCGTGATATGCCCAGCACAGGCTGGCAAAGACCCCTCTCACGAGCATCCTGCACAGTTCCCGCAGCGGCCAGGTGAGGTCCAAGATGCCGCGCAGGAAGAAATCGAAAACGACGGCAACGAGAGTTGTCAGGGGGTGAAGCGGTTGTGGTTGAAGCTGCTGTGATGCTCGGCGTTGTTGCCGGGTCATGCTCGACGTTGTCGTTGACCGCCTAGAAGAGAGCTTGGCTTGCTTAGCCTGTGCTCGCGTGGCCGAGAGATGTGGAGAGGCCAGCGCAGAAAGCCTTGGTGCCGGGTGGTACAGGTGGTGATGTTGTTGGTACAGGTGGTGATGTTGTTGCTCCGAGTAAGAGTAGTAGTAATTCTGGGGCCCCGAAAGGCCGGCATCGAGGAGACTCTTTTGTGTAAAGGTCTCTGTTGACATGTTGGATGACCGGCCCGGGCAATTGGGCAGGTTTGGACGGCGATGAAGAAGTGCGAGATTCCTCACTCTTAAGGATCCCAGACGGGGGTGGGAGAAAATAGGTGATGAGAGGGGAGCCAAGAGATATAAGTCGGTGAGCCGGTGGTTCGGTAGTGGTGTGCTCGAGCTTTATGACAAGCAGGGCAGGGAAAACTAGCAGGATAGCGTTTGCTGGGTTCTAGCGCAGGTTGTTGGCTAGTGACGCACCGTTCGCGACAGGACCGTTTTTATGCAGTCGCTCTGAGTCCACCGCGCGGGGGAGAGGAGGGATTGGTGTGTTGTATGTGTATGTGTGCGGTGTCAAATGAGTGTGAGGTGGGTGGGTGGGTGAATGTGCAAAGACGGGGCGCGCCGTCTGTATGTGTGTATGTGTGTGTGTGTGTCTATGCCAAAATGTCGGTGGTGAGAAGTAGTGTCTGGACAGCAGTCAGTCGCTTTCGGTCGCCGACCGAAACCATCACCAAGAACTTCCGTGAGATGCAGGTCGCAGACGCAGATAAGAAAAAGCAGTGAGGCAAGAAAGGCAGTCAAATGCCCGGTTCCGACAGTTGGGGTCGGAGGGGAAAAGAGACAGAGGAAAAAACAAATACTGGAAGCGGACGGACGTGGCATGCAGGAAATATGTCTGTAATAGCTCATCAATTTTCTCCCCTTGGCTCACTTTCTCCTCACCAAACTCCCTCGACTCTCACTCGTTTGCGGGTGAGAGCGCAGACCGAGACTCGTAAGTGCGTCCAGTGTGTGTGCGTGTGCCATCAATACCTCCTTATCTAAAGCTAAAAAACTCCAGCCCAGTCCAGCCAAGACAGACGGCTGGAATGTTGTCTCTCAACGCAACGCCAAACAGATGTGTGCCCTGTGCCTCTTGTCTGTGTCCGTCCACTGCCCTGCAGATCACAGTGGCACACACAGACCGAAGAACCCCGTAAAAGATATCAATGTCGTATGTAAGGTATATACGCAACACCTGTGCAGGTTATGCATGCATAGCAAAAATCAAAAGCTTGATCATGTACAATCCGCAACGAGAACATGAGACCGCCTTCCCGCTCATGGCAGTCCCCTTATGTTCCAATTATAAATCCGTCTCGTTTGTTTCTACCCCCGAGAAAACAAAGGGGCACGATGTGCGCCCAGGGCCGTAAGAGGTCCTTTCGGCTTGGTGCCGGACCACTCCGGTTGGTCACTGGTCTGCCACTTTGATGCTAGCCTTGCGCATCCGACCGCTCCGTCTCAACCCGGTTGTGTCCCCAGCTTCCCCGGAATCTTCGTCTGCGGCTCTCTGGCGCCTGTTTCCAATTCTGTACTTTGGCGTCGCCTTGCCACCAGCTTCCGACCCCGCGTCTTCTTCGCCTGCCTCTGATAGCGCTCCAGTGGTAGGTCTCTTTCGGCCGCGGATACGCGCCTCGTCGTCTCGTCCCAGGAACCGGTGGATGAGGCGGTGATCAAGAATCCGCTCCTCCTTATCGCGGGGTCCAGCTCTCTCTGTCTTTGGCCAGATGTATCCGTAGAGCTTGGAGTGCCTCTCGCAACGCGGACACGAGCTCTTCGTATAGTAGGCGTTCTGCTGCACAAACGCCGTCTCGCAGTTCATGCACCGTACCCAAGCTGTCTGCGGCTCAGAGAGCAGCAGCGGTGTTAGTGTGTAATCGCCGGGCGTTCGGGTTTTTGCGGGTGGTGTCGTCTCTTTGATGAAGGTGCGCCGTTGGTACTTGCGCTTCTTCAGGGGCGGTTGGTCAGCAGCCTCCATCGTCTCATCAACCACCGCACAGACTTTGATATTGTCCATGATCGGCGTAGGATTTTCTGTCGACGTGGGTGCTTCGACCTTCAAGCTCTGCACCGTCTCGGAGCTGCGAATGCTCAGTGCGTCTTGCTCAATTGACGTCAAGGCCTCAACAGTTGACGCTTCCTGCACGAGATGGCGGGGGCTTGTAAGCGGCTCTTTTGTTGACACCATTCTCTCCACCTGCATCATCTTCAAACTGTTTCTGCCAGAGATGCTAGCGTCTGACATCGCCACTCGTCTTGGGCTGATATTCTCACACATGGCCGCCGCGATGCTCATAACGGGTCTGGTTGTGGAGGAGGCAGCGTCACTTGAAAACGCCATGGCTCTAGCGACTGACGTATCTCGCATAGAGGGCGCGGATGGCGGCGGCGGAGGATCACACAAGGACGATATGGGTATCGACCTAGTCGTTGCGACGGAAGCTTCTCGTGTCAAACTAGACGTTTCGACCGATGTCGTGGAAGCCGTCTTCACCAGCCTTTGAGAGGAGAATGGCGCAGCTTGAGCCAAGACCTGCTCTGTCAACTCCTCACAATCCTCCTCCTTTACCAACTCTGCCTTGCGTGCCTGGCTCGGCTCCGGCGTATCCTTCTCCGGTTCAGTAATATCTGTGACCGAGCCGTCTTCGTTAGAGCCGCTCGTCAAGGACATGCTGCGCACAGACTCCGAGGCCGAGCTGTCCCTCGAGCTGACATGTTCCTTGGGGGCAGGTGCAGATTGCGTCTCAGAGAGCTTGCGCCTCTTTGACGGGGTGATGGGTGGTGTGACGAGCGAGTCTAGAGATCGTTTCTTGTTTGGCGACTGCGCATCAGACATTGGCGAGTCCACTGCCATGGAATCCCTCGCAGACTTTCCTCCCCTCAGCCGAGATTTGGAGACCCGCGGACGGATGTCGGGAGTAACGGAAGGGGTCCGGGACGATGGACCGCTGCTGTCGTCTCGCCTCCGCCGACGCAAAGAGTAGCCGTCCATGAGTGACTCCTCAATGCTCTTCTTGACCATCACTTGCCCCTCGGCAGGGGCCCAGCCGTTGACACATCTGTCCTCGCAGGTTCTGCAGAGGCATTCGCAATTGTCCTCCCCAAAGTAGTTCTCGGCGTACGTTACGGTGATTTCCTCTCCAACGTCGATGTTCCTCGTCGCGATGATCTCAATGCCCGCAGTACCCGTAGTCATCAGCTTCGCATTGGCTCCGCAATCGTGGTTCGCGAATCGTGCGGGACCCATGAACAAGCTGGCGCATTTGCTCCGCGAGGAGATAATGATGCTGAAGTCCTTTTTGCGGGCAGTCATTTCACGCTCCTCTTCGGGGGAAATGTTGACCTGGGTTCCGGCGAGGTACTTGATGTTCTCGTTCCTTCGAATGAATCGTCGAGCGGTGATGGCAGCCTCATGCGATACAATGGTGTAGCGGTTGGTAGAATTTACTTCGAAGGGACAGTCGGGGAGGTAGACCTGGGTGTAGCGGCGCATGTGTCGCTTGAAATCATCCTTGGCCTTGTCCGTCTTGAGGGCATTAAAGAACTTGCGAAAGCCGTCGGTGGCTAACAGTTTGCGCTCGCCGGCCTCGAGGTCTTTGTTGACAACAATCTCGGACTGGATGATCTGGGTGATTTCCTCTTCGCGAATTCCTCGGGACGGGTGGTAGCCATTGCGGTTCTTGGGGATTGTGGTCCAGTAGAATGCCTGTACAAAAGGTCAGCCTCAACATGCCAAAAGTAGGATACGTGGCTGCGCCGCCCAGCGGAAGTGGAGGGACGCAGCGACGGAAGTATGGTCGTACATGGTCAACAAGGGCATCTGTCAGAAAGTCGTCGTATGAGGCAAGTTGGGCCAGAGTAAGAGCTTGCTTCTGCTTTTTTGCAGCAGAGGGCGGCATCTTGAGGTCGTCGCAAAGTCAGCTCCAGCGCAATATGAAGGAAGGATTTGCGACAGGAGCTGAAAAGGCTAAACGAATGTCGGGAGATCCAGGGACCAGCGTCAGTGTCGGCGTCGGCGGCGGCGCACAGAGCACAGCGCAAGGAGTGGACGAAGGGCCAAGGTCGACTTTGGGCTCCCTTCGACAGCCCACACAAAGCAGAGCAGAGCGCACCAGGAAGGAAGGGATTCGGGTCGATCGAATATCGTGAGCTGACGACGACAGTTCCTGGCGACAGAGAGGTGAACTGGGGTGAGGTGTTGTCGCAAGAAAGATTGGCCCGCTAAGATCAGAAACGCAAGCGGGTGGTCGTTGTGGGTGTGCGATGCCAGGAAGAAGGCTGTTGTCCCCGGGCCCGGAAAAGACGCACAGGTGCGTGGAGTGAGTCGAGGAAGGGTATCCGAACCGGTAGGTAGGTGGTAGGTAGGGTAGAGAGGTGGTCGAAAGGTCAGCTCAGGCCGGGTGTCGTCATATCTCTCGGGTTCAAAGGGGGCATAAACAAATCCCAATGTTGTGTTGGGTGGAGATTTGAGATTAATGCGCTGCACTGCGGTGCCGGGGTAAGATTGAAAGAGGTGCAGTCGGCAGCCCGCAATACGCAGATGCAGCAAAAAACAAATGACAGCGGCCGGGGGGTGTTGCGGTTGGCAGTAGGCCAGTTTCCTGGCGAAAGGGAATGGCTTCAAAAACGACCCGAACAAAGAACAGACGGAGAAAAGAGATGGAAAAGAGGAACGACCTCCTCCTCTAGTGGACGGCCAGGCGTACAGCAGGAGAGAATGCGTACGTGTGCCTGTTTGAGGAGAATAGAGGGGGTTTAGGGAAATGAGAGGCCGAGACAGAGAGAGGTGATGAGAATGAGGTGAGGGTGAGGCTGGATGGATGGACCTGAGTGTGGAAGTCGCTGTCCCTGCCTCAGCTCCTTCTCTGGTCGTCGTTGTCTTTGTCGTCAGGCAGGTGTCTCTCGTATGTGCCTGAGCTGCGCTCTTCTTTCAGTGTCAATGCCAGTTCCAACGCCAACGTCAATGGCAAGAAGGAGCCGGTGTGTGTGGTACTTCCAGGTTCTTAGTTGGAAGGACCGGACTGGACTGGACAGATTCCAGGGGAGGAAGGGAAGGATGGAACAGCAAAGGGAAACATTGGATTGCGCCTTACCGGGGTACTGCAGTGTCTTTTGCCCAATCAAGTGCCGCGAAATACAGTGGCTAGGCAATTATCGTCCGCTGGCTCCACGCTGGACAGCTGAGACGTCAAAATAGTAGCGCAGACCACTCCGTTTGAGAGGAAAGCGTGGTTACGTCAGCCAATCAGCTGTACTTCGCTAGCCCCCATCCCGTCGCCGCAGCGCCCGCGGTGCATCTCGTCGGAACCCCCGCTCATTGGCCAGATCGGTATTACCTAACGCCGCTACCCGGCCGCATTTTCAACTTTGCAGTTCCACTTTGTCGAGATAGCTTCAGGTGCAGCGACCACTTGGGGAGATTTGGTTAACAGCGTCGTACTCCAGATCCTGCCGCCAAGATGATTCAACTAAAGGTTTGTTTGAAACTCCTTGTTCAATTCCGTGAGAGAAGACATGCTGACGTGCTCCAGACGATGCTTCAATGCATCGACAACTCGGGTGCTGCCCTTGTCGAGTGCGCTATGGTTGTCGGCC
>JABGLZ010000304.1:0-42554 GCA_014705045.1 Colletotrichum theobromicola | reverse complement strand
TCGACAACTCGGGGGCTGCCCTTGTCGAGTGCGCTATGGTTGTCGGCCAGAAGCGACACGCCCGCATTGGTACGATGAAGTCTTTCCCCCCCCCCACACGATGATCTGACCCGGAACACCATCTAACAGTAAAGAAGGCGACAGGATAGTTGTCGTCGTCCAGAAGCACCGCGGTGCCGGTGATGGTGGCATGGCTGGCTCTTCCGCCGCCAACAAGGTCAAGCGCGGTGACATGCGCCACGCCGTCGTCGTTCGTACCAAGCAGCAGTCCCTCCGCCCCGATGGCAGCATCATCCGCTTCGACGACAACGCCTGCGTCCTCATCAACAAGGCCGGTGACCCTGTCGGCTCCCGCATCAACGGCGTTGTCGGCGCCGAGCTGAGAAAGAAGAAGTGGAGCAAGATTCTCTCAATGGCTCCTATGCACGCATAGACGAGTCGCCGTTGAGAAGGGAAACGCGGAGAGGGAGAGGGAGAGAGAGGCTGGGGGTGGTGTAGGATGTTGTACATTTACAGGGGAAAATGAAGAAGAGGATGGGGTGTATTATATGGATGCATGAGCCGGCGTTTCAAGGGTTGGCAGTCGATACCAATCTCCATCTACCTACCATTCACAGTCACAAAGCAAGTCAATCAGGGAGAGAGTCACACGCCGAGAGAATATCACGTCCACAGATGGGACGCATCAATTTTGAATTTGGTACTATGAAAACACCAAGCCATGGCCCGAAGCCTTTTCCCCGTTTAACGCCTTCCGACTCCGTAAGATGCAAGACAACCTCCTCTATTCTAACCTTTGGGTATCATAAGGTTCGATCCGTCACTGGAAAATGTGACCACAATCGCAGCAGACATAGAACAATTTCTGGGCCTCAGTTAGCCAATGTCCTTCAGTTCAGGGGGAGAATGGCGTCGGCTTACCATGCCGGTCTCGGCGCTACGCTGTTGAGACTGAAAGAAGACGGCCTCGGCTGCCTTACAGACGGGGCATTCCTTGTTCGATCGTGGAAGCTAGATCCGGAGAGACGCAAGGTCAGCCAGCTGTTCACAAAGGAGGTCTCGAATCCAAAAGGAGCAGAATCCATTGCAACAGCCAACACAGCACCGTCCAGGCCCGGGGCGTCCACAAACAATTTGAACGTTTAGGTGGAATGTCCATCACTGGCCGACGGCGAGTTGGAAGGTAGGCCATGAGACGTGCTGCGGGGCAGGGGCGGGGTTCTTGTGGAGGTCGATGTTGGCGAAGTCTTGGTTGATGGCATCGGTTGGCTCCTTCTCCTCGTCGTATTCATCCATAGCATCGTCTTCGGCCATCTCCATCAAGTCGTCCCAGGTAATTTCCATGTTCTTGTTCTTTGGGGTGTTTGGCTGGGAGACGACGGAGACGTCAAACTCGTCCGAAGGGTTGCCACAACCAGTGCACAGAATGGCATGGCCACACTCGATGCAGACAACGGGGGCAAGGACATGCTGGGAGTGACCTACAGTAGGGTCTGAGCCGACATCCTGGGTAACTCCGGCAGTCTCGCCGGCGGCGTTGTTCATGACGTTGCGGAAGACGCAGGTGGACTGGGCCTCTTCGGTGAACTGGCAGGTACGGCAGGTGAACTGCAGCTTATGGGTCTCCTCATCCTCCTTGGGGTACAGCATGTTGGAGCACTCGGAGCAGAAGCGGAAGGTGATTTGCTCGAGCTTCTTGTTGCTCGTGTCCTCCTGGGAGGTCGTCGACATGGGGGTGGCCATCGTGTCGGTCGGGTAGAATGCCTGTTGTCGGTCTGAGTGATTTATCACAGAAGAGTCGCGTGAGGTATAGGTATCGTCGCTCGATCGCGGGCTCCTGGGGACGCGTCGAAGGTGTTGTTGGTGAAGGTGAGGTGAGGTGATGCGAGGATGGGAAAAAAGTAAAGAGGGCGGTGGTAATCAAGAAAGGCGGTAGGTAGCGCACGGGCGGTCTAAAATCGGGTGCCTTCCGTCTGGGGCGAAGGTGGGGCCGCTGGCCAGATGCTTTCGCTGAGTCACGGCTTCACCGAGGTCAGGGTCGGTGTACAACTGCTTTGTCGGCAGCCAAAAGTCCTTAAGATGTGGGCAGAGGATAAGGTAGAATACTGGACATGTGTGTGGGTTTGAGTTTCTAACAAGAGGCTTTCCAAAAGGTGCGAAAAATTTAGATTTTGATGACTTGTTTGGTCATTATTAGTCTCTCAAGCGTTGCTTTTCAGTTCCTATCGTGAGACTGTCTTGAAGCAATGCCGGCTGACCTAGTTGATCTCCTGGCCAGAAGGCTGAGCTCACATGGACAAAAATACATGAATCACCTGCAAATGAATCACTTCGGCGTAGTACTCATACGTTTTCCTTCGTGGCTATGCTACTACTGTCGTAAGGCAAACACCTGAGACCAGACAGCGATGTGTTGCACTGAATGAGGCTGAAGAAGATGAGGCAAGGCAACGTTCTTGAACATGGTCATTTTCCATAGGCCCGCCCCTTGTAACATGGAGGTATTTTGCAGCCTATCTTGACGTTGCTGTGAGGTCCTCTGAAGATACTTTCAAGCAGCTGCCGAGTCTTGAAGAAACCTGAAATCTCATCTGATCAGATGGATCGGCATTTTTGGAATAGGGAACCCTGATTTTCTTGACGAGTGACAATCTACTTGAGCTTCAGCAACCAAGCTGAGTGGCTGACTACTTAGTACGAAAAAGAAGACATGGGACCTCCAGGTGCTGCTTTCCCGCAGTCAGTGGCCAAACCCCTCCTTCCAGCGCCTTCTTCCCTCGCCTTCAGGGGAATGCAGGAGGAAACACCACTCTGAGGACCTGAACTTTTAGGAACCCCGCCCCCTGTTCTGTGGTCACCAGGTGTCCCCGTGGCCCCCCTTCCCCCCTCCTTCCCCACAGCCCCCAAGCATCGCGTTGGTTGGCCAGCTGTTCCAGCCTGGCAGCCTGCTGGTGGCTTTCCCCTTCGCTATTTTTTTCCAACCGTAACCCCGGCAGCGGCACGTCATCCTCCCAGCTTCAGGTCCCTCAGTTGCTGGACAGTAATCCATCCGTTGCAGCAAGCACACAGGGCAACACCACCACACTCCAGCTGCACCCCCTCGTGTTCCTCGCTCTCAAACTCCATCAACCTTTTCTTCTCCTCTTCTACCTCCTCGTCCCTCCCCCCCGTTCCGGTATTGCCCTCGTATTCTGCCCCCATCGTACTTCTTTCCGCTGTTCCCTGTTCGCGACAGCTCCCCAGCCAGCTTCAAATCAAACCGCATCGCATCTCCGCAGTAAACACACGTCGCATTGCAACCATGGTAAGCAGCGCCGTCTCCGCAGACACGCCCTTCTCCGCATCTGTCTCCTCCTCCGCCGCCGCTCGACCATTGCCTCTGCCGCCGCCTGCTTCAGCCTCATTTTCAGCTCGGCTGTGGTCACCATCGTCTTCGTTGTATGCCATGCCGCCTCGTTGAGCTGGACAGGAACATGGCCAGGCCTAGATGCATACCCCCAAGACAGTGCCATTCCAATAGATGACTGACATAACAATGCTCATAGGCTGACACTGGTCTCCCCCCCGGCTGGGAAGTGCGACACTCCAACTCCAAGAACCTCCCCTACTACTTCAATGCCGCCGACAAAGTCTCCCGCTGGGAACCTCCCGCAGGCACCGACACGGACAAGCTGAAGCACTACATGGCTACCCACCACAGCGCCGGCCTCGGCGCCAGGCCTCAAGCTGTTCCCGTTCCCGAGGGCAAGATTCGCGCCGCCCATCTTCTCGTCAAGCATAAGGGCAGCCGCCGTCCATCGAGCTGGAGAGAGGCGGAAATCACCCGCAGCAAGGAGGATGCCCTCGAGATCATCAAGGCTCACGAGGACAAGATCAAATCCGGCTCCACCACCCTCGGCGAGCTCGCCCTGACCGAGTCTGACTGCAGCAGCGCCCGTAAGAGGGGCGATCTGGGTTATTTCGGCAAGGGCGATATGCAAAAGGAGTTTGAGGATGCCGCTTTTGGTCTCAACCCTGGCGAGATCAGCGGGGTTGTCGAGACTGCGAGCGGACTGCATTTGATTGAGAGGTACAACCAACTACTGCGTTCTTGACGACTTGAGGGGAAAACGGCTGACATTGAATCGCAGACTGGAGTAGATCGTGATTACAAGAGCTGTTAGCATTGAGAGTATGCATCCGGGGGCGAAAAGTTGAAACCGCGCTGTCGAGACGGCTCTATTGGGCCGAAGGTAGTCCACTTGACTTTCGCATGTTACGTGCTGATACAGGCATGACTGTACACCAAAAAATACCACGCGCATTTGACTGTTTGAACGATTACAGGTGCCTCCCTTGTCTATCTGCTGCTGATGCCAAAAGTATGCTATGCTGCGTAACGAGAAAGCCGCCCATAATGTTATGAATCATCAACCCTAAACCCAATCTGCAGAAAAGACTGACTACCTCCTAGCTAGCCAGACGAAGCAGGACCCCCGTGAAGGGATCAACAGCAGTGAAAACAACGGTCATGATGCCAAAAACCGTCATCGAAAGCACGGCATAGGGTGCAGCCCGGTTCTTCCTCTCATAGAGATACGACACCCCCATAGCTGCCCCGTTAATGCCAATCGCCGTCCCGGCGGCAATGGTAAGCGCGCTGTCCTCGGCTTCCTCCCTACCCTCCTCCTTGTCCTGGCCCTCCAGTCCGAGCCTTCGCAGAAGAAAGGGGTACATGAGCTGTCCGAGGATACCGTTGCTGACCACCAATGCCGCGTTCACTACCTGGTTCCCCTCGAGAACCTCCATTGCTGGCCTGGCGAGCGCGAGCGTCGTGCTTCTCGCCGCGAATGCAAACGCCTCAGGGCCGTTGAGACCTACTGCCTTCCCCAGCAATACGCACACGAAGACGTTCAAGCCTGCCACGCCGGCCGACATGAGCACGACGGCAAAGCCCGCGCGGGACCATATCTGCCGCCGGCACTCGTACAGCTTGAAACCCCAAACGACGATGCCGCATTCGAGGAGAGAGAGCGCGGCGTCGCCTGCGCCGAACCAGTCGCGTTGACCGGGCCGAAGGGACCACGCGGTCGTCTGGGCGGTCCAGAGGTCAGAAAGGGGCGTGCCGCCACTGAATGCAGCGAGGACGGTGTCGGCAGCTGTGTGTGTTGCGGCGGCCTTGGCGCGGGTGTATGCCGTCATGACGAGGGTCGTGAGGAGGACAGGGTTGAGCAGTGTTGTGGCCGTGGTCTTGATGCCTGGAGAGGCGGCAAGGAGATGGCCGCGTCCGAAGGTGCGCTGGGCTCTGGTGCTGGAAATCCAGGTGAGCCAGAGCATGCAGCCGTCTAGGACGCGGTCGTCGCCCGTCGAACGTGAGACGGGGATGCCCACAGCCAGGAGAAAGAAGACGGCCAGGACAATGGGATAGCACTCCCTGGCCCACCCGGCCCATTCAGGGGGTTGTTGAGCCGAGCCCTGTGTGCTCTCAGAAAGTCTCCTCTGCGGCTCATCGACGCCGTCCAGGGGCGTAGGGACTGGGGTGGGACAGTCGCTGTCGGTGAAGTAGGCCGAGACGGTCCTCGAGTCCGGCGCCAGGCCCGCTTCCTTATCGGTGTGGTAGCCGGTCATCGTGGTGCCATTCAACGTAGTGCTCTCCGACGGTCTGCGGCTACTGGTCTGCGGAGGGAGCTCGAGGCGCGGCGTGGGGGTGTCGATGCGCCAGGGCTGCTCGACGTCGACCTCGGTCTTCTTGGAGCCCCAGATCCTGGGGCAAGGGGCTCTCACGATGCCTGTCAAGACCGCCCACGAGAGAAGAAATGCCAAAGTCCAGAAAATGACGTTTGTGGTGGCTGCCTTGGTTAGCGTTGGTGAACAGCGCGACTGGCAAGGAGAGACTCACCAAAATTGGCAATGACCCGTCCGATGCCTGCGCCTCCGAGAAGATCCTGTCGGCTGATGGTGATGATGGGTACTGGAAAAGCGACGCCGAGGTTGTTGTTGATAAAGTCAATCTGGCTGCGTTAGCTGAGTGGCCATAGCCGAAGAGGATGGGCGCAACACACCTTGGACTTGATGTTGCGATGATAGAACCCATCTACGCCGGGACATACAGTCTGTAGGACAACCATTGTCGCAAAGGCCAAGGCCATGCCCGCAATGGACGACAGAAACTGCAACCCAGCCGGCCTAAGGACCAGAGACAGACTCCATACCAGCAGCTCGCTCGCCAGGTAAATCACACCAACCCAGGCGATAACGCCGACTCGCCTGACAACCGACCGCCAGCAACTCCCCCATATGAAGCTGATGTCGTTGTCGTCACCTCTGCTGAACATTCGCGATGGCAAACGGGGCGCATGGAACGAAGCGAGGGCATTGTCTGCAAAATGTCTGAGACAGGAGAAGACCGGGAAGGACAGGCGCTCGCGGCGAGCAGGGAGGTTTGCGACCATTTTGAGGGAAACGACAGGCAGGGTGCCACAAGGCCCGAATGATATAATGGCGACGCAGAACGATCTACAGCAGCAGCGATAGCTGTGGGGTGAGGGAAACGAGAGTGAGAGACAGAGATGAAGAGCCACGGAACACAAGGTGCTGCTCTTCCCGTGGTGTCACCAACGGCGGTATATATCCCATGGACCAGAGTCGAGAGGCGGAAACGGGAGGACTTGGTGACATGTGAGCTTTGACACGTCACGGCGGGCTTGGGATGGCGGTGGTCATGTTGGTTAGGAAGGAGATGGGACGGAAGATGGGGTCTGGTGAGGAGGTGAGATGGGAGGTGAGATGTGCGGTGAATGGGGCACAAACGGTCAGAGGCGGCAAGCTGAGTTTTCCATCAGGACAGTGGCGAGCTCAGATGGGAGCAAGCATACGAGGTTTCCGCGATGGAGCCATTCTGTGGTTCGGATGAAGACCGAGGGCGGATCTACCCTTGGGCTGCAGAGTGCGCGTTGATCGGTGTTGCTGCTCCCTCTGGGACGATGTGCAAGATGTCAGATATCAAAGACTGTGCGAACCCATCATCTGTTTGACGGCAAGGTAAGGTACCCAGGGAGGGAAGAAGAAGAAGAAGCATATCAGGTTGTCGGTTGACGGCTGGAGAGTGTGTCTCGCACCAACGGCATCCTTCCGGACCGTGCCGGGTTGTCTTGTATGTGTGTCCAGTGCAGCGTGCGTGTCCAAATCGGGGCAGCACTCCTTCTGCAGCGTTCATCTCGCACAGGACCCCAATGGAGGGGGGTGGCTAAGGTGGAGAGTGGCATATGCCAAAAGTGACGTGTAGAAAGAAACCCCAAACGTGCTCTATCGAGATGCTGCCGTCTTATGCTGCCGCTGCCGCTGCATAGCTGCATCCAACCTCATGGGCGGACGGCATTGCGGCCCCTGCTGCAAACGATGACCAAAATAGACGAATGCTTTGTTGGCGGAAGCTGAGCCGCGGGGCAGAAAGGAGATCAGTGCAGACGTCGTGGGATGCACGATGCCGCGGGCGGTCAGGCCATCGGTTGGCAATGGGGGTCCGCCTGGGTGAGTTTTGCGGGTGGCTGCTGATGGAGAGTGAATGAGTGTTGGTGGTGGTGGAGGTGAAGTGATGTTGGTGTTGTTGACCTGAGCCGTGTAAGTGCAGCAGGGTGGCGGGGCAGTGGACAGCCAGCACCTGACAGTGGCAGACTGGCAGACTGGCAGACTGGCAGAATTGCAGACTGGCGGCAGCTGTAGGCCACCTCATCATTGGCCCACCGCAGATGGACGAACGCAGAGAACGTTATGGGATCCGTGCAGGCGGGAAGCCGTTGAAGTGCGACTTGTCAATGGCCGGCTTGAGCTGCCGGTGGGGGGTTGTTTCTCTTTTGGGCTTAGTCATATTTCATTTGAGAGTGCTTCCACCTGCTTGGCCGACCGAGTTTCTGTTTGCACTTCACAACCAACACTTCAACGGCGCCTCTCATTTGTCTCCCGCCACATACCTACGGTTACTGATTTGATATCCTCCCGTCAAAGCTTGCATTTGCCAAATTCGGTGTCTCTTTCATCCGATATCTGAATTTCCGAAAAACCGCCTCTCGGATTGACCCCCAAAGCCCCCAAGCCACGGACACAGCAACCCGAGCCGACACGGACGGACTGTGTAGACCTCAAGCTGAGTCTCCCGGCCCCCGGTCACACGGCGACGGCGGTGTGTCCTTCCTGAGCCGTCGTGGCTGGCTACACCCAACGGAACCAGTACTTGGAAGCACGTCGACTTCTCTGGATCGTGCATCAATCCACAAACTAAACCGTTTCCCGTCATTGGACAACTACATCCCGTGTGCTCGTTACAGCCGTCTCTTGAGGAAACGGGCCACCATCACCTATTACTCTTCCTATTCCTATTCCAAGTCACAGCCTGAAGCCATTCACATCACATCCCTTGGCCACAACAACTCAGACATCAAGGCACGGCCCGTCCTTCGTTCCTCTCGGAACATTCACCACGTGCCGCAATCACAACCCCCAAACCCTTACTCATTTCGAATACGACCTACCTAGCGCTGTGTCCGATCACACCTGTCGCATCTATAGACCACCGCTGTCATGGATGCCTCTACCTTGGAAAGCATCATTCGCAGATATGGCATGGCCATTGACAGGCACACGCTGCAGGCAGCCCTTGACGATCCGGAGCACGGCACCGCTTTCACAGAGTGGGCGCGTCTTCACCTCGGCCCTGACAACCTCCTGTCCAAAGACGAGCTGTCGCTGTAAGTACCCTGCCAAACGCGTCACACAAGTGAACCGTGTCTCACAGGAGACGACTTTAGGTACTCGACTCTCGACAAATACGGCCAGGTCGACAAGCTCGTGGCCTCTCAAGACCTCGCCGCCGTCCAAGCCCTCAGTGAGCATGAGATTCAGAGGGCCATTGACGAGCTCAACCGCTCCACTGCCGCCATAGTGAAGCAGACTGAGACATTGAAGCAACAGCAAGATGCGCTGGCTAAGCTTGTCAAGACTAATGCCAAGGTCCAGGAGGCTCGCTCCGATCTCGTCTACCAACGGACCCAGAAGCACGACTCTCACCGCAGAAAGATGATGACCTCGGTGAGTTTGCCTCCCACCACCCTCTTTCCCAACCGCCGCTGACTCAAATCAGGTTGAAGAGCTGTCCCAGACTCTAGAGTATAGGGCTTCTGATCTCGAACAGCAAGGCAAGGTCTCGGGTAGCGGTCTGCAGCAAACGCTCGACAGCCTGCTCCACTCCGACGACAAGCTTCTCCTCAGTCTGCGCAAGCTAGGGCTGGAGCTGGAGACAGAAGACCCGGAGGACCGCGAGAACGTTGAGAAGCTCAGGGAAATCTGCATGAGGTGTGTCTCTCGTACCTGCCCCTCTGAGACATTTCACTGACTTTGTCGCAGACTCATCAAGTACACCGTTGAAACGATGCGTACAAAGCTTGACCGCCTCTACCTCGAGACACTCAGCTCCGTCCACCGCGGGGAGACTACCCCGGCCGCCTCTGACGATGTCAAGTCTCTGCAGGATGAGCTGGAGTCACTTTATTCTGAGATCCTTCCCGTCGCCCAAATGTCTGTCGAGCAACAGTACCTGGAGCCTGCTCTGCAGTCACTGTCGAACAAGAACGGGCAGTCGCTTGGCCGATCAGCCGCAGCCGTCGTCTACGTAAGTCTTCTACTATCTTGCCGTACCTCCGAGAAGCATGCGTCTGACTGTACTAGATTGACGAATGCCTCGACTATCTGCTGGACCACATTGAGCGTCTCTCCGCCCGTGTTGAAACGTTCCAATCGCACCAGACTGCCACGACTAACCTTGTATCCACTGCCCGTTCAGAGCTATCCGTCCCTGCGGCCACCCCAAAGAAGAAGACCCCCACCCAGGATCTGGCCTCACCTGTCCGCCGCCGTGACATTGGTTCCGGCTCCCCGATCCGTCAACGCTCGAATACCGGCAACCGTCGTTTCTCTGCCGGCTTGGATGAGCCACCCATCGAGGCTCTTCTACGCTCCTTGGCCATTGCTTTCCCCGAAGACGCGGATGGCCCGACCCAGATCGCTCTTCTGTCCGGCACTCTTGCTGAAAGACAGGCTAAAGCGCGAGATGTGGCACGCAATGCACAGGAGTCACTCGAGAGCACAGCCGCTGCACAGCTGGCAGACGCCAAGCTTGCGGTGCAGCTTTTGCGGGATAGTCTCCTAGCGGAAAGCCCTTTTGGAGATGTCAGACTGGTGGATGAGGGCATCGAGGCGTCTATTGCAGTGTTGGGACAAGAGGTGGAGAAGGTCAAGGAGCGCGTGGAGAGGGTCGATGCAGGAAAGGCTCGACAGAGGAGTGACAAGAGGAGGGAGATTCTCGAGCGGTGGGGTCGATAGAGTCGTCCCCCAGCAGATGGCCAGGCAATCGATCCCCAACTGATTGTGCAGAATATCACAGGTTGAAGAGCGAAATCACTTGACAATTTAAACCATTCAGTTCAAGTCTCGGCGCAAAGGAACGGAAAGAAAAGTCGATATGTTCAGAAGAGAATAGGTGCAAAATATACACAGCAAGAAGCAAACAAATGGAGGTCTACCCCAGTCATACCGCAAAACCTCGATTTCCTCAAGTCAATTTGACCGTGACGACGCCCTTGGACGGCACCGAAACAGACACCCCCGAACCAGAAACAGTAGCCTGCGTCGTGTCGAACTTGTGGCTGTTGTCCGTGACCCACGCGTTGGCGGCCTTGGGTGTGAACCCTTTAAACGAGACGCTCGCGGCTTTGGCGGCGCTGCCGTTGTTCGTAAACACCACCACGACCGACCCGTCCGCATTCTGCACCGCGGCGGTCAGCACGTCGGACGCCACCATGCCGGACGTCGCCAGCCTCTGCGCTCCGGGGCGAATGTGCCGCGACCACATCGCAAAGGCCCAGAAGTTAGCCGACGGCGTCGCCGTCTTGCCGTCTTGCGTGTCGACGAGGTGGGAGTCGGACTGTAGCTGCTTCAGCTCGAAGCCCTCCCAGTAGAGGTACGCGGACAGCTTGGCGTTGATGATGCCGACGGCGATCTTGTTGGCCCAGGTCATGCCCTCGGTGGCGCCGCCGTTCTTGTACCAGGTCAGGTCGAATGGGTTCGTGATGCCGGACTCGGTGACCCAGGAGGCGAGCTTGGTGTCGAGGGCCGTGTTGGCGTCGCCCGAGTAGGTGTGCGAGGTGATGAGGCCGAGGTAGGACTCCATGCCGCCGGCGACGAGGGCGTTTGTGTACTTGACGGTCGATCCCCAGCCAACGGCGTCGCAGCAGGTGAGCTTCGTCTTGAGGCCGGCAGCCTGGACCGCCTTGGAGAGCGTGGGGATGAAGGAGATGGCCTCTTGGGCGTTGAAGCTGATTTGCATCTGGGAGTAGCTCGGGCTGTGTGAGGAGATTAGCCTAGGGGCTCGAACTAGAGGAGAGAGAGGAGGTGCTTACGAGAAGTCAGGCTCGTTGAGGAAGCCTAGATGGGTCACATTGAGGCCGGCTTGTTGGTAGTACTTGACATATTGAACAAGGAAATCCGCATATGCCTGTCGCCAGTCGCCAGAGGAGCAAGTATGGCCGGTGGTGCCGCAGAGATATCCGGCGGTGGCCTCGTTGCCACTGGTCTTCATGAACCCGGGGGCACTCCAGGCGTCGGCGTAGATCTGCTTCACGCCATAGCTGACAGCCTGCTTCGTGAACCAGACTTGGCCACTGTCATCGTCATCCCAGGAGTAAGCCGGCTTGCCAGAAGGCGACCCGGGGCTCGTAGGGAGGATGCTGTCGCCCTTGCCGCCGGAGCCGATGCGGTTGCGGATGATGCTGAACCCAGCACCTTTGTCGGTGCTGAAGAGCAAATCAAGCGCCTCCTTCTGGAGAGCCGAGGGGGCGTTTTGGAACTCTTTGGCACGGCCAAAAGCCTGAGAGAAGCCGAAGCCGTCAATCTTTTGCAGCTTGGAGCTCGTGTCGACGGTGATTTGGCCGCGAGCGACGGCGCCCAGGCCGGCCACGGCAATGAGCGTACTCAAAAGAACCATTGTATTGGCCAGATATGTACAGAAAAAACGGAACAAATGCTTAAACGAACGACGATGGCAGCGGAACGGCCCTGCATGCCAAGAATCACAATGGGAAGTGCCAAGTCTGGGGAAGTAATATACACAGGGCCTCAAAAACTCCCGAAGAGTGCGGACCCCTCGCGTCCCCTCGCCCACAACAGCAATTGGTGGAGATTCATCTTGATGATCTTTCTCAATGGAGTAAATGGATGTGGACGTTTATGGAGTGCTTTTTGCCGCGAACCCGGAATCAAGGAGTCGGGTTAATATATTTAATATATTCGGGGTGGTCTAGTTATGCTTATTAGAGCGAGGGGTGCCGCAGGTTCGAAAAGGGATGAAAAGGGGATGGAAAAACCCAATTAGCGCGGATATCAGTGCCGTGCGCTCCCTTGCATAGCTTGCATAGTCTGATGTCACACGGGCTCAACTGCCGTCCGATGAGTTCAGGAATGGGTCTGAATTGTTCTGGAACGGGTGCCGGAGGCTCGGGGCCCGTTGTTCGGTGCCGTCCGATCTTCTCGCTTTGAACCCGAGTGAGGGCCCCGGTCGCCTCCCGGGTAAAATGAGGTAACAATGAGGCTACCGGGCTCAGCCAGGTTGTTTATCCGTAACACACGTCTTTTCGCGCACAAATGAGACGCCCGCGTCTCTCGTATTCTATCCGCTACGCGATGCAACTCCTCGCATTCGGAGCACGTGGAGGCGGCGGCATGGCGGCAGATCTTGGATTTGGATCGCCGGTCTCCCGTGCATGTTGCATGCTGCATATGTATGGACGTGTTTATATACACTTGGTGATCCCTTGATAGAACCAAACTTTGGATTATCAGGGACTCAGCCTCATTCGTTCTCTATCTCGTCTGTTCTACGCTCCTAATTCGACACCATGAAGTTCCAAAACACCGTCGCTTTTCTCGCCTCCGCCATGGGCGTCGCCGCTCAGTGCGACCTCCCGTCCACCTACTCCTGGACCTCGACCGGCGCCCTCGCGACTCCCAAGTCTGGCTGGGTTGCTCTCAAGGACTTCACCGCGGTCCCGTACAATGGAAAACATCTCGTGTACGCCACCACGCACGATACGGGGAGCACTTGGGGATCCATGAACTTCGGCACCTTCTCGGACTGGTCCCAGATGGCCTCGGCCTCCCAGAACGCCATGACGCAGTCCGTCGTCGCCCCGACCCTCTTCTTCTTCCGCCCCAAGAACATCTGGATCATGGCCTACCAGTGGGGTCCCACGGCCTTCTCCTACAAGACCTCGAGCGACCCCACCATCGCCAACGGCTGGTCCGCCGCCCAGCCCCTCTTCTCCGGCACCATCTCCGGCTCCAGCACCGGCCCCATCGACCAGACCGTCATCGGCGACAGCACCAACATGTATCTCTTCTTCGCCGGCGACAACGGCAAGATCTACCGCGCCAGCATGCCCATTGGCAACTTCCCCGGCAGCTTCGGCTCCGCCTCCACCGTCGTCATGAGCGACACCTCCAACAACCTCTTCGAGGCCGTCCAGGTCTACACCGTCAAGGGCATGAACAAGTACCTCATGATTGTCGAGGCCATCGGCGCCAACGGCCGCTACTTCCGCTCCTTCACAGCCACCAGCCTCGGCGGCAGCTGGACCCCGCAGGCCGCGACCGAGAGCAAGCCCTTTGCCGGCAAGGCGAACAGCGGCGCCACCTGGACCAACGACATCAGCCACGGCGACCTGATCAGGAGCGACCCCGACCAGACCATGACCGTCGACGCGTGCAACCTGCAGCTGTTGTACCAGGGCCGCTCTCCTTCGTCCAGCGGCGACTACGGCCTGCTGCCGTACAGGCCCGGCGTCTTGACGCTCAAGAAGTGAGCATGTTGACTGGGGAGGAGAGAATGTCTCGGCCGATCATGATGCTGAGGATAGGCTGGCCCGATTCTGTGAGAGAACGTGAGGGTGGTGAGGGTGTTGAGGGTATTAAGACTCCTGCTGGAGGGACACAGGGTTCTTTTCACTTACATATTTGTCATACTTGAACATACAATCTACTCAAGGAAACGTATTCGCTTGACCTCGTCAGTATATACTCACGCATGTTCACATGTCTGACCAAGTGAAATCCGATATGAGTGTGGACCTAAAAAACACTTTGTTCTCTCGGTTTGCTTCGACATTGAAGTATTATTTGACTCCACGTCAAAGTACTATGCCAAGATCGTGGAAGGGATGCCTCTTGTAAAATTGTCCGGGCTGCAAATTGCGGGGGCGGGGACACTTCTGAGTACGGGGAAATTGGAAGCGCTGTCTTGGCGTGCGACGGTAATTACTCCCACCATTGCGGGGGAAACTTATTGAAGATCGAGATTTGCTAAGGAGTTCTGCTGTCAAGGCGGACAGTACTTGTAGACGTGAACAGGGATGACCATAGACAAATAGTAACAGAGACGTTATTAGTGACAATAAGAAGGATACTCAATAAAGTAAATGAGATCAACAAAAACGATTCCAACATCAACTTTCAGTCTGCTAATCTTCTGAGAACCTCAAATCTAACAGTGTCTGAGAGACGTCTTATTTTGCCATACTTACTTCACACAATGGGGTCATACTTAATGCGACTGCATGTTCTAGATGAATCAAGTAGTGTTGGTATCGTAGTAAGGAGCATGCTAGACGTAAAGTCCAAAGTATAGCCAAGTGCGAAAGAAATTTCAGCTACATTATCTCGTCAGGCTCAAGGCCTGACGTCAAGAAAGTAAAGCTCATCCATCAGATCATCCTCCACCTGGGTATATCGATATCCATCCCCTTATATGTTCGCGAACTAGTCACCGACATTGCGTGGCGACACTAGGTGTGCACAGCGAACATCTACTCGCTCTTCTTCTCGCCATCAGAGCTGTTCATCGTCTCGACGATGTTCTCGGCGCGACGAGACTTCTCAAAAGTGTAGAGGGGCTCCAGCGTGGCCTTACGGTCGAAGAAGACCCAGCGCCTGATGAAGTAGGGGATGGCCTTCTGGACCTGGTAGCGGGCGAAGCGGCTGGTGGGCAGAGCGAAGACCCAGTCGAGCTCCTCAAGGGTGCGCTGCTTGGTCTCGGGAACCCAGAAGAGAATCATAATGAATGCTATAACGTTGAAGCCGGCGTAACTAATTTGGTCAGTGATTCGACCTTACAAAGTCGACCGCACTTGATGCAACTCACAGTCCGAACGCGCCAACGACTCCAAGACGCTTGAGAATGAATGGGAAGGTCATTCCCAGAATGGCAGCCCAGAACAAGCAGGTGGCAACAGCGAAACCCATACCCATCTCACGGTGAGACAGAGGGTAAACTTCCTGAAGGAATGTCAGTTATTTGATCTTACCAAGTCGATTACGTAGGTGATTACGAACCGCCGAGTACGTGAACGGGACCGGGCCCTCTCCGGGAGAGTAAAAGGCACCAAATAGGTACACGAAGAGGGACACAAGGGCTGTTCGAGTCGTGCCGGCTTCAATGAGCGTGCAGAGACCAGCCGCAAGCAACGTCCAAGTCATTTGCGGAAATGTGAACAGAAGGAGAGATCTTCGTCCAAAGGTGTCGATGGTCCAGAAGGCGGGGAAAGCGAAAAGCCAGTTGACCATTCCGAAGCCGAAGGAACCGAGAAGGGCTTCAAAGTCGCCCATGTTGGCATCTTTGAAAATGGTAGTCGAATAAAAGGCGATAATATTAATACCTGTCCAGTTGGTACATGTTATACATGTGGACGAGTGAGAGATTGAGATTGAGAGTGAGAGTGAGAGTTGACAAGTGAGTTCTAACTTACCGCACATCTGCTGGGCAATCATGACGGTGAAAGCGGCCAAGTTTGCGCGACGGACACGAGGGATGGTGAAGAGCTGTGTGAAGCGGGTGGCGTAGTTGTTCTTGCTGAGGACCTGTCCCTCCAGCTGCAGCTGCGCGTGGATAGAGTACATGTCGCGAGCACATTGAATCGGGTGGTTTCGAAGCTGGATCATGGCCTTCCATGCCGCGACATAGCGGCCCTTCTTCATGAGCCAACGCGGTGATTCGGGGCAGAAGTAGATCATGACGAGGAGGGGAACGGCGGGAAGAAACGGGGCACCTGTACAAGCAACTATTAGCGAAGATCTGCCTCATGAACAACTTGAATTCAGACTTACCAAGCATGAGACGCCAGTTGTACTTGGCGTAGTAGACGGCAAGGTTAAAGGCGGTACCAAGCGCGATGCCTTTCAACTTGGTTAGCTATGAGAGCATGGGGTCTGACCGAATTACGAACCAAAAGCAGTCCACATTTGCCAACTCATAACCAAGGCACCTGGGATAACGTCAGCTTCAGTCTTCATGTCACTAGTGATGTGTTGTGCTGACCTCGGATGCTTGGAGGAGAGTTCTCCGCAGCGTAGATGGGCACCGTAGAAGCCTTTGCTCCCATACCAATACCCATGAGAAGACGGTTGACGAATTGCTGTTGCCAATTGTGACTCAGGGCCGATCCGATCAGTGGCCAAATGCAGAAGTGAGCAGAGAAGAAGATGACACCGCGGCGACCGAAGTAGTGGTTTAAAGGGTCAGAAAGCCAGCAGCCAAGCAGACTGTAGAAGAGTTAGTGTTGTGACTTGGGAAGGGTGGTCTTGCGAAAACATACGCGCTTCCAAGGTAAGGACCAGCGTTGACAAGACCGAGGATGAGGGTGTCGCGAGTGCTGTCGGTGCCAATGCCGTACTCATCAGGAAAGAAAATGTTGGCGCCGTTCGTGCCAGTCTGATCCCACCCCTGGACGGCAGCACCAATAGAGCAAGTGGCAATGGTCAAGAAGAGCTTCGTTGGCATGCGCCACTTGTGCTCGACCTCGTCGCGCAAGGCCTTGATCTCGGCTTCGTCCAAAGCCTCAGGGCCTCCGATGGTCGCATAGTTCTCGGGGTCCTGGGCTACCAGAGCACCCTTGCGGAAGAGGGCAACTTCACTTTGGAGACCCTTCTCTTCGCAGAAGGCCTCGACGTCGTGCATAAGTTGTTCGTACCCAATTCCCTCAAGAGGGTTCTTGATCCTACGTGACTGTAAGCCATGGCTGCCCGTCAGGATTGCGACCTTGCTGACTTACTTGGCCTCAACATTGCGGCTCAGGTCAACGGGGTCGATGTGTTGTGCGCGTTCCTCGTGGTGCCCGATGGCATCGACAGACTTACTGCTGCGGAGTTGATGTCAGATGAAGAATTTGTAGTGGCAGTTGCGATACTCACTCGTGAGACAGGATGTTGTCATCCATGATGGCGATGTAAGTCACGACACTCTTGGTAGGAAGTCAAGTCTCGGCGCTTTCAGCTTGAACTTGTTATTGTGATTTTGATGTAGCTTCTCAATTGAATGGAAGCACGGCGCACCTGCTGGACAAACAAGAAACGACTCGGGCAAGGGGCGGCCTGGGATGGGGAAGCCGTGGATCTTTATAGCACATAGCTCAACCCCATGGGCACAGATGAGAGTAGCCGATGATCCTCTACCAGAGACTCGAGAAGCTGTCGTCTTGGCAGCTCCGCACACACCAACCATAAGCTTTGAGTCTTGGGAGTTGGAACCGCGCAGCGCGAAGAAACTCGTCAAGATGGACGTGGTCGCCAAGGCCTGGCCCATGCTGCCCCACGCCAGGATGGGAAATATGCCTGCGAGGCTGCCCTTGGAAATGCTTTTGTTACTTTGGGAACGAGGTCTTAGCTGTCAGATCCTGTCGCGGACGAGCTTGGCCATGTGGACGTTGCTTTTCCCTGTTGCCGCGGCCAGCTCCGACGAGGGCTTGACTTGCGCCTGGACCTCGACTTGACGAGGGCTGAGTGAGCTCCTAGAATAACACGCGCAAGGGAGACAATCTCTGGGGTTTGTGTTTTGCGGGATAATTGGCGAGTACATTTTGTCCTGGTGACACATGCGCCGGTCCCTTGTCAATGTCGCGTCTTGGGTCTTGAGGATGTAACGTGTAGAGAGGTTTGGCGCGAGCTGAGTCGTTCGTCCAGTGAACCCGTCCCGCAACGCCGAGAAGTGATCGCGAGAGCCAAGTGCTTGGCACATTCATTGACTTTGTCCGCAGTAGTACGCCACCGCCTATACAGTGATTGAGCGAGAGAGACGAGGAACACCAAGCAGGCACAAACGCCCAAGCTCGATCATCAAGGCTTCGCTTGCGCACAAAGTCCACAAGTCCACCGCCGAGGACGCTACCGGGCACCAGCCATAATGCTTGAGTTGAGCTTGAACCGACTTGAAGTTCTTGGTGTGCACGTGAACGCCGGGTGTCCCAATTTTTGCAGCGAGGTTTCGAGCGGCCCGTCGGCCGGCAGTGCTGTGTGAATAGAAGCAGTCTTGTGTGTCCGGCTGCCTCAAGCGTGTGCCCCCATGCCCGGCAGCAACCCCCGTGTCCCGGAAGCCGTCGTCTTTTTCAGCCATAGGGCTTGTCCTACGTCATTTCAAGAGGGAAGTGGGAGGGCACTCTGCAAACCAAGACCCACGGCAATCAAAAGCTGGCATTCGCTGGGAGGCGAGTCCGTCTGTCTGCCTCATGCTCTCCGGGGAGAGTTAGAGGCAGATTGTACACATCGGACCGACATCAGGCGGACTGCCGAGACTCAGGCGCCTGAATAAGCTGCAGCTTTGCGGGCGAGGGAGCCACGGGGAGCGGAGGGTGGCCGGGGTTACAGGGGGTGGCGGTCGGGAGGGCGCATATTCGGCACCCCCCAGTCGCTTCTTCGGCACCTACTTAAACCCCTTTTAGCAATTAGCGGGCCTGGCACCGCCGCAGCAGTGGCTGTTGCCCCGGAATAACTAGCCGCCGGCGCCGATTCAGAGGCGGGTAGTTAGGTTACTTCTCCTTCCCCGACACGGTCGTGCTACGTCCCCTAAACAATAACATTGCGCGCGTACTTCACAACGTATTTTCACATTGCGCGAATGGCTGCACCCTTCAAAAAACCTTCTAAAGTGCATTTTTCAACTGAAAAATTGATTCTAGAAGGTCGCTTTAAAGGTGCAGCCATTCGCGCGATGTCAAATACACTATGAAGTACGCGCGCAATGTTATTGTTTAGGGGACGTGGTGCGACCGTATCGGAGGGAGGAACGGAGACTTACCTTAGGAGGCGCTAGAAAAGCGGGAGTCACGTGGTGTGGCGGTGTCCTGCCTAAATAGGTTTAAGTAGGTGCCGAAGAAGCGACTGGGGGGTGCCGAATATGCGCCCTCGGCGGTCGGGGCTGGTTGCGGGGTAGGCGACCTTCGTTTTGCTTGGAAGTTGGGCTACTGCAGAAGTGGTATTCGAAGGATTCGACACCCGACTGGTTCCCGCATCGTATTGGATGGGAACAGAAGAGCTGGATGGAGCAGCCGGTGGGCCGTGAAAGCGCTAACATTGAGACTGTATCGAACGGTGCTGCGATTTGGTGTAAGATAGGCCGGTGTTGAGACCGTAAATGCTGCTTGAGCAACACATCTCCAACAGTGCGGACTGTTCACCGAAAGAAGGCGTTGGTTCGACTGATGAGTCGGCATCCCAAGAAAGCCGGGCCGGGATACGGCAGTTTCGATGGCTGGGCAGTGGTAGGGATGATTCGTACCGCACGCAGGCAGTCTCCGTTTGTGTACGGGTGCTTGCTCAAGAAAAGAAGAGCTCATGTGACCATGGTCTTATTTGTCTGTACCACAGGGACACTCTAACGTGTTTCTGTCGAGTTTGACTGTTGCTGCAGGGACAAGTCTGCTTCCAGGTGTTGCATCACATCATTTCCTTTCTTGTCCATGTTGGTGTCGATTCGTCTGGTTGAATGCACATTTCCTGCGCAGCAGTCTTGGTGAATCTTGGCCTTTTCCCGGACGGCAGCCAGCACCTCAAATGGCTGGTCAACGAGCAAGTAGAAGCGCTTCGATGAGTGCCCGATGACCTTCACGGCACGCATTGCGGGCAGCACCTGGCGCTGCAAAACCTGGATACCCTAGAATGATTGACCAAAGCCAGGGAGGAAACTTGACTCGGATTGATTGAGCGGTGGTTTGGCTGGGCTTCGACATGGGCCACACTGGACAGGAGACCCAGTAATTCCCCTTGGGGTCGATTTGTGGGATGACGGCCAAGTTTGGGGAAGGGAAAAGCACTGATATTGGATGTTGGAGACAAATGCAATTCGCAGTGGAGTAATGCAACCTGACGCCGGCAAATCAGACCTCAATCGCATGCTAGGATATAGAACGAAGATTCTGGCGATCCATTGACTGGGAGGCGTGGCAGATGGTGGTGGCATCGGGAGGATTCATCCGCACGAGACAAAACCCTTTGGGGGCTTGGGACAAGATGACAGGTCCTCGAGCTTGGCTGCAAGGGCTCTTCTGGTCATTTTAAATATTTTCAGGTAACAAATTGCGTGAGGCCTGGGTTGGTGATCCTGTTTCCTTGGTGGAGGGAGAATCGCACTGGTTGGCGAGCTTGAGATGCGATTGGCCGTGCCGTGTGAGGGTTTCGCGTGTAATGTCGGTACAAATCGCGTAGAAGTGTACGTACGCAGTATGCCTCGCGCCTTCTTTGGGTACACAATCGGCCAGGCTGACTCTTGGTCAAAAACAGGTGTCAGCAGCCCTTACTTGGCATACCTGGAGGGAGAGCCGCCTCGTTCGAGGTGCTGTTCCAGATGGACAGTTGGCGATGTGTAGGAGGCTCTTTCAGGCCACGCCACACTCAACCCCTGCTGGAGTGTCATTGCAAAGAGCAGGGAGTCATAGTAGTCTTGGGTTTTGAGCCGCGTCCATGTAATAAATCGTACGAAGTAGTGAGCGGGAGAGTGAACATGAACGGCCGAGGCACGGGGATAAGAGTGGAATGGTGGACTAAGGTGGGAAGGGAAGTCTGGACCTTGGGGATGATGAGGTTGGGGTCGTTGAGTTGGGGGAGTTTGGGGAATCCACGAGGCAGGTGGTGCATCGTGACATTCATTAATGTACACATTTGGCAGTGGCTTTCTGCGATGCACGGGCCTTTGAGACTCTATTACATAAGCCGGATGCATCTAGCCCGATGCTTTGCCGTCATCCGAGAACTCCATTCATACCATTGGCTGGACGAAGCAATAAGTGGAGAATGGAGGGGCATACCGTGTGATCCCCCTCAGGGCTGGCGATTGCACTGTAGCTTCAGCAGTGGTGCCGCTGGTCTGGGAAGGTCCAAGGAACGAGCTTCCTTATCCGACCAGTCTTGGTGCTGTGATTCGTTATCGCAGCTATCTCGTCCCGCTGAGAGTGCGCTTTAGCTCGGCTTACAGTGCTGGCGCAACGCAGCAAACGTCTTTGATGCGCCATCCCGTCTGATCTAACGCAACGGCGCTGCCCCTCTTTCCCCGTGCGACTCGACCCAGACAACAGAGACTTGATGTTGGCTAGAACATCACATCGTGCCGTCACCCGCACGTTCTGCTCCTCTTTCACCACTGTTCCTGCAGCAGCCTCGACCAGCCTTGGCCCATTTCGAACCCGACATCTCTCTACAGATCCGTCCAGACCTCTTGGCGGACCTTCCAGAGCTTCAGCACCGTCGACGACGAGGCGCATCGCATCATCCTTGACACCGGCACGGCCCTTCTCCACCACCTCTGCCACAGCCATGGCGCAAGACTACGAGACTGTCCTCAAGGGCAAATACCCGGCCAAGGCCCACGCTCTACGTGTCGCCGAGGAGGTCAAGTCCAAGGTCCCCGGTGCCACCGGCGTACTCTACGTCGAGGGTCGCATGACCAAGATGATCGAGGACAACGACGAGCCTGAACCCTTTAGGTACCCCCTGCCCACGAGGCCGAGCCCGAGCCCCAATATCTTCTGACCAATGGTCTAACACCCTTCAAAGACAGCGCCGCTACTTCTACTACCTGACCGGCTGCCCCCTCGCCGACTGCCACTACGTCTTCGACCTCGAGACCTCCGAGTCTACTCTCTTCATCCCTCCCATCGATCCTGATAGCGTTATCTGGTCCGGCCTCCCCGTCAGCGCTGCCGAAGCCAAGGAGCTGTACGATGTCGACCACGTTAAGTACACCACCGACGTCAATGCCGAGCTTGTACGCCTCGGCAAAGGCAACAAGACCGTCTTCGCTATTGAGGGTCAGGTCTTGGATAGCATCACCTTCCTCGAATTCGAGGGAAAGAACTTTAGTGTTCTCAAGACTGCCATCGAGACATGCCGTGTAGTCAAGGACGACTTCGAGGTTGCTCTCACTAGAAAGGCCAACGCCGTCTCCACCATTGCCCATCATGCTGTCGTTGAGAAGGTCAAGAAGGCCAAGAACGAGAGCGAGCTGTATGCCACATTCCTGTATCACAGCATCTCCAACGGTGCCACAAACCAGGCCTACCACGGTATTTTTGCGTCAGGCCGAGCTGCCGCCACCCTGCATTACGTAGCCAACGATGCTCCCCTGGCGGGCAAGCAAAACCTTCTCCTGGATGCTGGCATGGAATGGAACTGCTACGCCTCTGACATTGTAAGTCTTTGCCAGCCATAGTCATGTGCCCCAACCCCTTTTGACAAGCTGTAGACGCGTACTTTCCCCATCTCTGGCAAGTTCAGCAAGGAATCCCGCCAAATCTACGACATCGTGTTGAAGATGCAGCTTGAGACCACCGCGGCTCTGAAGGAGGGTGTTGTCTGGGACGATATTCACCTGATGGCCCACAAGATTGCCATTGATGGCCTTCATTCCGTTGGCATCCTGAAGGGCGACAAGGAGGAGATTCTCAAGAACAGAACCAGCGTCGCTTTCTTCCCCCACGGCTTGGGACACTACCTCGGAATGGATACCCACGATGTTGGCGGCAACCCCAACTACGCAGACACCGACCCCATGTTCCGTTACCTCCGTGTCAGAGGCAAGCTTCCTGCTGGTAGCATTGTCACCGTAGAGCCCGGCATCTACTTCTGCAACTTCATTATCGAGCCCTACCTCAAGGACCCCGTCCACTCCAAGTACATCGACACCGCTGTGCTGGAGAAGTACTGGGATGTTGGTGGCGTGAGGTGAGCATTACCCAACCAATTCCATCCGCGATGATGCTAATCTTTGTAGAATTGAGGACAACATCTTGATCACCGCGACGGGCAGCGAAAACCTGACGCCTACCATGAAGGACCCGGATGAGTTGGAGAAGATCATCCAGGCGAGCTAAGGACAAAATAGAACCACTGTACAAATCAAGCTAGCAACTAATGAACACGCTCAACGCCTTCGCCGATGAGATGATACCTCGTCTCCATTACGCCTTCTCTACTAACGCCATGAGACTGAACCCGATGTCATCTCCTCCTTGTGCGATGAAATGACGCACAACGTCCAGCGAACTTTGACCAAGATCGACCCGTTGCTCTTCGTCGGGCACGCCTCTATCCACGGGGCCCTTGCGATCACCGTCCAGCTCGTACAGATGGCCGGTATCAGGTGATTTCACAAAGCAGATGTAATGGAAGTTCACCTCATCTTCAGCACTGGCCGGCGCGGCTGTGTCGCCCTTGGTAGCGATCGCGGAGTAAGCGTCTTCCAGCTCTGTTGAGGCTTCCAGCGCCATGGCGGCCTGGGCTGGATCCATCGGTGCCGTGATAGATAGCAGGTTATCTAGTAATGATCCTGGCCCTGATTTGCATAAGTTCCCGCTCGCTTTGCAGGGAGCTGGGGTCGCTTACTGAGAAAATCTTTTGCGCGGCCATTTGCCAAGGCGTGCAGGATGGCATACAGCCCACAGGCGTTGTTGATAGTTTGCTTGAACCACACGGCATCCTCATCTTCTTCGTTGTGCTCCACCATCCAGTCCTGGGCGCCGGCTTCTTCTGCCGTCAATCGAGCCTCGAAAGTGGGGGTCGTGGGGAAGATGAGGACGAGAGCCAGAATCTTGTCTGGAAGCAGCGCGGGTTCATCCAAGGTGAAGATGTCCTCGAACTGGAGCGATGGAGGCGCACCGAGAAGCCCGATGAGTTCATTGAATACTTCGGGATTCGACTCGAGGGGGATGAAGGCCTTGTTGTAAGTCGGCGGCATGGTGAGAATTGTAGCGGGGTTGATGCAGCAGTCGACAGACAGGACGGCGGAGGTGGCAGCAAGGACGGGGCCTAATCTCATGAACTTGTGTGAATGATGAGATCGGAATGGGTAGAAAGTTCAGTTGTGACAAAATGAAAATTGATGATTGGGTGAGACCATAAGGTCAGGTAGGTAGGTAGTTGGGGTTGACAAAGCAGGGAAGGTTGCTGACTGTACTGACTGACAGTTTCGCCCCTCTTGTGAAAGCACTTAGCAGCCCGCAATCCCACAGCACGGCTCTTCGTCTTCAGGTCTACAGTACAACACATCCAGCTTACTTTTACGTCGCCTGAATAGATTCTGGTTGAACAATAGATGAATCGTTCGTGTCAATAGGCTCTGCTATCCTCATTCGGATACAGTACCCTCGATCACGACGCGACGCTACCTTACCAACCCGGATAGCCAAGACATGGCGGGGCTTCTCGCTTGAGCCCCTCGGCGCTCACTTGTTCCACTTTATCCACCAACTCATTCTCACATGTCCATCATGGATCGATTCAATGAAAGAGACTGAGGTACGGAGAGGTACGGATAGTGCCAGTCAACTTTCAGTATTCAAAAACCACAACCCTCAAACCTCACCACCTGATGCATGGCCGCCGGCCGCCGACGGCTCGGAGCGGCATGGCTGAACCCCACACAAGGTCCCCGCAGTGCCCCTCGCCCGCTCTTTGCAGCAGATAAGATAACACAGCAGAAACATGGAGGGGTGATGGTGGTCATCCTGCCTCCCCTCCGGCACACTCCTACCGCCGGTGCAGATACTTGCGCACGCTATCAGGCCCGGAGTGAGCTAGTTTTCATGCGTTGGCGTGCTGTAAGGTAGCACCAGGCAGTGGGGGCGATCGGTGGTGGCCGGCCGGAGGGCACGCCGTCCATCTGTTTCCCGCCGGCTGGGCGTTTTGAAAAGTGGTCGTGTGAACTGCAAATTCCGACTTCACCTCCCTCTACTTCTTCTCTTTACTCACTCGTCGCTTCAAAGTCTCATTCTCATAATCAACCCTCGCGTTTTGTGTGATTCGACACCATAGACCAGCCAGCCAGCCAGTCACTATGGCGCGCTTCCGCGTGCCCTCCCTCCCCATCCCGCCGTTCCTCCATGGCATCCCCGCCCCGACAATCCGCATCATCGCCCTCCTCGTATCCATCAACATCGCCATCTGGATCGTGGCCGGCATCATCCTGCACTTCCACCCCTCCCTCATCTCCCCTGCCGCCCTCTCCTACGTGCTCGGCCTGCGCCACGCCCTCGATGCCGACCACATCTCCGCCATCGACCTGATGACCCGCCGCCTGATCGCCTCCGGCCAGCGTCCCGTCACCGTCGGCACCTTCTTCTCGCTCGGCCACAGCACCATCGTCATCGTGACCTGCGTCGTCGTCGCTGCGACGAGTGGCGCGCTCAGGGACCGGTTTGACGGGTTCACGCGCGTGGGCAACATCATCGGCACGAGCGTCAGCGCCGCGTTCCTGTTGCTGCTCTGCGCTGGCAACGGTTGGGTGTTGTATAAGCTCATCCGCAGATTGAGGGTCGTGCTGGAGCAGGAGAGGAGGAGGGCGCTCACTGGGGAGGTGGTTGAGGAGGAAGACGAGGAGGCGGCTACTAATCTGAAGCTGGAGGGGGAAGGGTTCCTTGCGAATGTGTTCCGCAAGGTGTTCAGAGTCGTTGACCGGCCGTGGAAGATGTTCCCTCTGGGCATCTTGTTTGGGCTGGGCTTCGACACGAGTTCAGAGATTGCGATCTTGGGACTGAGCAGCGTGCATGGCGCGCAGGGGACGAGCATCTGGCTAATTCTCATCTTTCCCGTGCTTTTTACCGGTAAGTCTTGTGTGTATGGCAGATGTGAAAGGGCTCTCTACTGACGATGGTTCAAGCTGGCATGTGTCTTCTCGACACTACCGACGGCGCGCTCATGATGGCGCTCTACACGTCCAAGGCGTTTTCGAGAGACAGGGTCGCGATTTTGTACTACTCCATCGTCCTCACCGGCATCACGGTGTTTGTCTCAGCCTTCATCGGCATCATCCAGGTTCTCTCACTCATTGCGAACGTGGCCGAGCCCGAGGGAAGCTTCTGGGACGGGGTGGACGCTATTGGCGAGCACTTTGACATCATCGGCGGCAGTATCTGCGGGCTCTTCGTGGTCGTCGGGCTTGGATCGGTGCTGGTGTACCGTCCGTGGAGGGCGAGGATGGACCGCAGGAACCAGGAGAGAGCGATCTTGGTGCCTGCTGAGGAGGAGGCCTTGGAGCCGGCGGAGGGACCGAGTTACGGTGCCGTTACGACGCAAGAACCCGCTCCCAAGAAGGATGCTGAGGCAAGCGAGAGGGATTTGCGACTTATACAGTAGAGGGCAGAGACACACAACGTAGAAAGGATATCACTTGGGTACAGCGTAAATAGATGAATGTGGTTGAATGAAGATTACACATCATTTGCGGCCCGAGAACATACTTTTGGCTTGGCCATGCACACACATCTCGGCGTAATTGGTATCCTGAGAGAGTTGTTATGTTGGTAAAGTACCCTCAAGCCAACGTCAATGTCCTCAACTTCTTTGAAAACCATCCTGTTTTCATCATCTCTCTTGTCCTGCAATATCCCTAGCATCAGTGCAAAAATAATATTTAACAAAAGAGAGCCTGTAAACCTTGCCAATATCCTGATAAACGCCGAAAAATTTGGTCCGTGATGATCTTGAATGTGTTCATATCGTCGTCACGTCGGCTTTCTCGTCGTATGCGTTTCTGCTCGTGGAGTGGTCTGAGAGATCGATAAAGAATGAGGAGAGGAGATCAAAACCCAGTGTCTCTCATCTGAGGATCATTGGCTATCATCTGCGCGATTCTCTGCTCAAATGACGGCCTCAGCCCGCCGTAGAACCGCCTGTCACATAGAGCGCTCACCATGGCGTGATGTTGCGAAGGGCGAGCTGACGGGCCAGCTCGAGAAGAAGGGCTGGAGGGCATTCTGACAAACACCCTTCCTTTGAATAAATTAGCCACGGTACACACACACCTACACACACGCTCTGTCTCTCTGGGTCTCTCGTATAGGGGCACATACTACCGCTCACAGGGTCCAATAGCTGCCAGATAGGTACAAGGCTAGCATCTGCCGCGGGCGAGCATGCGGCAGTGGAAGGGCTCCGATCGACCCCGTGCTGAGCGGCAGACTGGGCGTACAACTCCCTACCGACTCTTTGAATCAATTCCTCCCTTCTGCGCTGGGTCGTTTCCATGATGGTGGTGATAGCTGCCGCTCGAATCTGCTTGCGGGACACCATGTGATTAGTGAAGATAGCTTACCCACATAGTCAAGCTATGATCCCAAATGAAGAATTCGCAGCCTTTCTCGAGCTGATGCCAAACACTATATAACCCTCCGAGAGCTATCTCCGTGTGTCCATCTATGAGGAGCCATCATAGTTAACCTCTTGCAACACAAACTCTACCATCGTGTCTCCAACAACATGGACAATAGGATTGAAAATAAAAGTGGATGACAACACCACAGGATAGGCGAGGTTGACGATGAGCCAAACATATCGAGAATAAAGTTTTGTTTTTTGTCGGCCAACCCAACAGGTCCTTTAGCAAAGGTGTCGCAAAGAGGATGCGAAGTCTGCAACGGTGCACTAGGATTTTGATAGATGGGAGAACATGTCCCCATCTTTCAACATGGTCTTCGGAGATGAGTTTATTACGTGGGTGAAAGTGAGTTTTATGAGGCATCTAGGAGATAGCTGGCGGCTTCAAAGATCCTATAGCACCGAGGACTCTGAGAGGCCGTACTAAGGCAAGATCAGACCAATACGCGTGAAAGTCACTGAAGTGGAAGTATCAACTCTGATAAGTTCCTCTAGGGCCCTCCAAGTCCACATATAGCAACAGACAAGCAATTCCTGCTTTGCAACTCAGCGGACCGACCCGCACTGTACCAAGATCCGACGACATAGGCAGGAACTAGATTGCAGCTTTGTCCTCCAACAGGGTATTGACCACACATGACCTTTACATCTATCGTGACCCTTCGGCACTCCCTCGTCCCAGGAACGTTCACATACGCTGGATCACAGGGTATGCTCGCCCTCAGAGTCACTAACAGTTGATTTATGAGCAGGGGTCTGTTAACCCCATATTTGACTGGATCAAACACTTGGTCATCCGCCAGGGTTCTACGGATAGAATCGACAAGGTCTCGGATGTCCCCCAGAAACAAGTTGGGTCCGGCCCACCGGCAACCTCGCCAGTCGGTCAAGGCGAGCCGTCTTGTCTTAACTTTTGGCTCAGCCAGCCTTCCTCCAAGTCGCGGAAGAATAGGCAAGGAGCAAACAACGAGCAACAGGGGAAAAGAGAGATGGACCGTTGAAATGGACGGATACAGTTTGTGTGACCAAACTGGCGTGAACTGTTGCCACGCGCATGCAGGTGAATGCGCATCTCAAGGGTCCGGATTGCGGGATCGGAGGAAATGCGGTGAGGTCGGTGAGGCGACGGACAGGATCCGATAGGGGTCCCTTGGTCCAGACCTTGTCCCAAACCGGTGACCCCAGCAAAGATTAAGACCAGTGCCAAAGCAACGGTGCTGCAGAGGCAGAGGGTTGCAGCGAGATACTCCAGCGCCTTCAGTGATTCCGACAGTCACAGCGCCAGAACGAGTATCGGTCGGTCTTTTGGGCTGGGCTATTTCGCCACTGGCGCGTTTCTGATGGTTTGGACGATCAGGGTCCATCCACACCGACCCAAAAAAAAACATTTACTAAATTAGCAGACAACAAGTTTTGTTCTTTTCGTAAGGGCAGCGTTTTCTGAATTCCGCTGTCCCGCTGTGGCCATTTCGTCAAGTGACACGAATCAGTCTGGGCCCGAGTCGTCTCATCTGATGCCAATCATTGATGTACCACATCGTGTAGCCCGAGTATCTGTACAGAAGGAAGGGGTGCGCTCCTTGATAGTCGTGTACACTGTAGATTGACTGTCTGCCGAGCGGACGGGTCGGGATGCAATGCAATGTAGGTAGGATGTGTCGTCAGGCAGTGGTCGGGTTGATGACAAAGTAGAGGGCGTTCGAACGCACATGACGCTTCGTGTTCGAGAAATAAGAGCACCACGTTGTCGAACAATGCGGCCTGAGAAATGCAGTGTCCCCAATCGAGGTGCGGCGGGAGGGTGAGACAGCGGCCGGAAGTCCATTTTGGCTCATGCCGGAGTGCAGCATTTCTGGGTTGCCACGAGACGGGCTCTGATGCGTCTAGCAGACAAGGCGGACGAGCCGTGTGGTGATTCTGAGGCTGAGAAATGCCGCTCTGCTGGCTTGAGATGGGAAGCAGTTCGGCCGTCAAGGGACCATTGGATTATGCTTTGCTGTGCTGTGCCCCCAGCACTGGGCTGTTGTTATGCGTGGTCCTCTGATTAGTGACAGACGCTGGGACGACTCGCTGAGAAGTTCGGTCCCTTTCCTGCCACAACACAACCTCCTGCAGCGTGCAGCTACAGGGGGACAGCGAATGCCTATGCCATGCCATTCTGGTCGACTCGTACAGCAGGATTGGGTAATTGGCATGTCGACAATGGTGTCGCATGGGCCTCGAATTGCTGAGTACCTATCTAGTAAATACCCGCAGACTCATTGGATGGAACAATGCCTCAAATCGAGTTCCAATCGATGTCGAGGGCGAATAATCCACCTTCTGCGTACGTCGGGCTGTCCACTCAGACGGTCAGCGATCTAAGACAGAAGTGGTAGGCGGAGGCGTTGGTTGGTTGCGGGCTGAGGCAGTGACATGCTAGGTTATCGCGTCGAGGTGCTCTCTTATCTTGGGGTGAATCCTGGGGTAAGCAGTAGATCGTCGAGGGCTGAGCAATCAGATAGTGCCGCGCCGGGTACTTCTGCCTGGCAGAGCTGAAGCCAGCATGCCAGCTCCTGTCTCTCTAATGCGAATCGCATGGGCATGAGCATGTTCAGAGTACTGGGAAATGCACAAAGTAGAAATACTACTGTGGAGATGGGATGTTAGTTGATTGCGTGATATTGGACGATGGCCGCGGGGAGAGGGCTCGTGATGACGGATGCGTGGCAGACAGATGCTGACGGCCTGCATGGAGTGATACTGCAAAATGCAGCGAATTGTCGGCGGGGGACGCGTATCATATTGATGGACTATGCAGTAGCTGGAGCTCAGCCTCTCGTGCTTTCCCAATCGCGGGGTTACGAGAGGCTAAGCCAGCCTGATTGCGAGAATGGTTCGTAAGACGACGCGGCTCTGCTGAGGGGCGGGCGTGAAGAAAACGGCGTCAAGTGACGCAGCTGCCTGGACCAGAGTATCATGATGGAAGCCAATAATTCTCTGAAATCAAGTTCTTGCGGTGGAGATGTCAGACTGTAAAGTGTCCTTACTGCATGGTATCCTCGAGCAATTCTGAGGCAGCCAGCAGTAATTGGACCGTCTGCTGCCTGGGGATAGCCTCAGTTCTCAGTTATCAGGCATCTGCAAGCATCTCGGTAGAATAATTGCTGGCAGAATGTCGACCGTTGGATTCAGCCCCCAAGAACACCCCGTGGGTTCTTATTCGCGACTGTTGCTGGGTAGCACCCGGGGAACCTGGGCCGATGAGATACCTTACCATGGTACGGATATCCGTACAGTCTCCAGTCCCCAGAGGCCCCTGTTTACCGATGCCAGGGTCCACGGGTATGTACTATGTAGTCGTATCTGTAGAGTAGACCCCATCGGTAAGGTCGGCTGGAGACGTTTGGATGGCTGGAAGGTTGTTGGAGGGGATGGAGTTTGGGGCGATTTTCGGTTCCATCTTCCTGACACGGCACCGGATCCGAGCACATGTGGCGGAGGACGGGGTGTCGGGAATGTTGGCACCTTGGGTAAGGCGTGGTACAGACGAGAGTGCGTAGAGAACAAAGACTAGAAGTTCAGAGAAGAAGGTGAGGAAAAAGGAAGACGGAGAGAAGAGCGAAGGAAGGAGAGTTCGCACCTCCTTCCCGGGTCTGTCTGACTTCCCTTCCTTCCAGTTTGGTGAGGTAAGGCACCTAAGGTGCCGTTCCCAGGCAGGTAGGCGCGGCGAGGTACCTACCTAGGGAGACCCTTCCCCTTCTGGACGGATAAGGAACCTAAACCGCCCTGCTTACGATACCTACCTAGCTATCAGGAAGGAAGCACCGGAGGGTCTCTTATCAGCAACGGCACGCCGGCTGGACCCTGAAGGACCCAGCTAAAAGCCGCTGAAGGCTGCAGTTCGTGGCACTAGCGTGGATGGAAGTACCTGCCAGAGAGACGCATGTATCGTGCCTTCCTTCTTACCTACCCTCAGGCTGTCTTGCCTCTTGTTTCTGCCTCTTGCCTTCCAGTCAACCTCCGATCAGCACAACCACCACCTCCACCGTCCAGCCGTGCGGCGCCTATCCCTTTTCCAACTCCCGGCTTTGTCCTCCAGCAACTACACACCCAACACACCCGATCAAAGTCACCGCACACTCTGTCAATTCCGTCGTCTTCCCACCGCCAGACTTGACGAGACCCTTGGGCGTCCGGGGACCGCTTTATCGAACCCTGGAAATTCGACCGGTCCACGCCAAGCCAGACCCTTGCCCCGCCCATGTTCCGCTCCACGTCTCTCGGCATGGATCCTGCGCGTGTACTCTACATCCGGTACTCGAACATGTTCCTCAACTTCGAACAAACAACACTGTGAATCTCACTCTCGCCCATCCATCTCCACATCCCATGCCGGCGTCCGTCCTCGCCGCCGCTGCCCCGGGGGTGGTGGGTTGCCCAGCACTTCACCCCTCGATGCGGATGCGCCGCAGCCAGACACGATGGCGACCACCAGGCCCAGCCGCCTTGATGCGGTGAATGCGAATCACACCCACTCCCGTTCTCTTCCCTGTCGTGCTTCTTGTCGACTCGCGCTGGTCAGATCGTCCAATCCATACCGCGAGGCTGCGACTCGCTGACCAGGTGCGCCCTCCTTGTCTATCCCGCCCTCCCAAGCCTCCCCCCAAACCCCGAGTTTCCGTTTCCCTTCATAAGCCCGTTCTCTCGCCATCCACGACTCGCGTTCAACTATTTTCCAACCGATCTCCTCCATAACCTTTCTCTCTCGTTTCCGGCCCTGAGTCGTCCCGTCTGTGCTCCGGCCTTGGGCTGCTCATCGCTCACTTCGAACCTCGCCCAACCTACCTTACTCTGTAACTGACCCGTGTACTATAGCAAGCGCAGGACGCCGACAGCCTGCTCGTTGCTCTGTTCTAGATAATTGCTTCCCTCCCCCAACTCTCCCGTCAACCTCCACCTGTTGACTCTCCGTAACCAATTGACCTCTTAAACCTACATCTCGGGTCCTTGTACTCGCTCCACCGCGAACATGCACGGCTACAGCTCCTCCGAGGAGTCGGAAGACTACCGTCGCCCAAAACCCGCCCCGGCCTCGACCAACAATAATGACCAGAAGAAGAAAAAGAAGAAGAAGGCTCCCCCTCAGCAGTCCATCAACCGTATCTGGAAGAAGTTCCAGAACCGCAAGTTCAACAAGGCTCTGGCCGTGCTCCCCTTCGACCCTGTTCTGCCGCCTGCAAGCGCAGACAAGCCGAATGAGCTGTTGACTGCCGGCTACGAACGCGCTGTGGAGGAATGCCGTCGAAAAGTCAAGAAAATCATCCAAGAATGCCGTAGAGTCAACATGCGCTACAGAGATCCTGGCTGGGATCTGGTGAGTGACAACAATCTTCTGCGTAGCAGACTGCGTCGCTAAAACTCCCCTTAGGATTGGGATTTGAAGTGGGAAAAGGGACACTGCCTGAACACCCTGGGTGCTACAAAATGGCAGCTTTCCCGAACAACCCTCTCCAACCCAAGCGCTTCCGTCCCCAAGGCTGTCAAGCGTGTCCACGAAATCTTTGAGAAGCCCACCTTCATGAAAAACCTGAACGGTGGAGACGTCAAGCAAGGAAGTCTTGGAGACTGCTGGCTGATGGCTAGCTTGACTGCTCTCGCTTCCGTAGAGGGCGGCATCGAAAAGATCTGCGTGGAATACGACACGCGCATCGGCATTTATGGCTTCGTTTTCTACAGAGACGGCGAATGGATTTACTCCATCATCGATGACAAGCTCTATCTTAAATCACCTTGCTGGGACTCGCCTAGCATGCAGCGGGATCTCCTGCAGCAAATCGACCGCGAGGATGTTGAGCGGGTCTACCGCCAGACGTATCAGACCGGTTCCAAGGCCCTCTTCTTTGCCCAGTGCAAGGACCAGAACGAGACGTGGGTTCCCCTGCTCGAGAAGGCATATGCCAAGGCCCACGGCGACTTCGCTTCGCTGGCCGGCGGCTGGATCGGCGAAGGCCTGGAGGACCTCACGGGTGGCGTCACTACCGAGCTCCTCACATCCGACATACTCGACACCGAGGGTTTCTGGGAGAATGAGCTTTCCAAGGTCAATCAGGAATTCCTGTTTGGTGCGAGCACCGGTCTCCTCGATGGAGGCTATGGCGACAGAGATGGCATCTCTGAGGGCCACGCATACGTTATCATGGAGGCGAGGACAATCAAGTCCGGCGAGCGTCTCATCAAGATGAGAAATCCCTGGGGCAAGGTCCGCAAGGGCTTGTGGGAGGGTGCTTGGTCTGATGGGTCCAAGGAATGGACGCCCGACGTCCAGGAGGAGCTCGGTTACCACTTCGGCAACGACTCTGTTTTCTGGATCAACTACGAAGATTTCCTTCGCAAGTACCAGCACATCGACAGAACGAGGCTGTTCCGTGACCCTGCTTGGCGATGCACCCAGAAGTGGATAGGTGTCGAGGTTCCGTGGAAGCCTCAGTTCCACGAGAACTTCCAGATTACTCTATCCAAGGACGGCCCGTTGGTCCTCGTCCTGTCTCAATTGGATACGAGATACTTTAAGGGCCTTCAAGGACAGTACACCTTCCGTATCCACTTCCGCATCCATGAACGAAGCCGCCCTGGCGCCGAGGACTACATTGTTCGCTCCCATGGCAATTATTTGATGGAGCGATCAGTCTCAATCGAACTTCCAGACATGCCGGCTGGCGAGTACAGCATCTACATGAGCGTTGCTGGCGAGAGGGACAACAATCTGCCCTCTGTTGAATCCGTTGTCAAGCGCGAGTGCCGCAACCGCGTGGAGAACGACAAGCTTGCGCAGATCGGCGCCGCCTACGACCTTGCGCACAGCAAGGGGACGGCATACCTCGAAGAGGTCGCCAAACTACGCAAGATCAAGGAGCAGCAGAGAGCTTCCGACTCCCGCAAGCAGGAGCGTCGCAAGTTGTGGGAGAGACGCCACATGACACGCGAGATCACGAAGAAGCAGAAGGAAAAGAACGGCGAGAAGCGCGAACGCAGAATTGCCAAGGCTGAAGCAGCTGCCAAGCTGAAGGCCGAAGAGGAAGCAAAGAAGGCCGCAGCAACAGCCAAGGTCAAGGCTGAGGAAGAAGCAAAGCTGGCGGCTGAAGCAGCAAAGAAGGCCGAGGCAGAGAAGCAGAAAGAGGAAAAGCCTAAGGACCAGAGTGTCCAGACTGAGGCTGTCAAAGAGGAGCTGAAGGAGGATAAATCTGTTCAGACGGATGCCTCCGAGAAGACTGAAAAGTCCACCTCGGAGGCTACCGTGGAGACCGAAGTTGCTGCTTCTGACGACAAGGCTTCTAACGAGGCAACAAAAGCCGAGTCTAGCGATGAGTCAAAGAAGAACTCGAAAGAGGAGTCCAAGGAGGATTCCGAGCAGGCAAAGAAGGTATCCGAGGAAGAGTCCAAGGAAACCGAGGAGCCTGAGAAGCCTGCCGTTCAACCTGCACCACCACCTCCACCACCACCTGCGGCAAAAGCGTACGATCCGGATGATGACTCGTCCGACTCCCCTGTGGACGATTGGGAAGAACTCTACAGCGACGACGACATGGTCAGGAAGCCTCGCACCACACCTGCAGGCCCACCCAAGACCCATGATGAGCGCTATGAGTCGGAGGAGGAAGGCCTCCCGGATCCCTGGAATGCCATTTGCATTATAGGCGTTCGCGTCTACTCAATGGACGAGGATCTTGAGCTTCGCGTCGTCATGGAGGGCGGTGAAGTCCTCGATGGCGCTATAGGCAAAAAGGGCGAGGCTGACCTCGACAACGCTCAGGCCAACGCCGGCGGAGAGCGCGAGAAGCAAGAGCCTGAAAGCAGAGACGAAGATGATGCGGAGCCTACCAAGGGCCAAGAGGAGGGTGCACCAAACGATGCTGACACGAAAGAGAAGGACTCCAAGGAAACACACGAAGCGAAAGAGGTCGATGTCGAGGACAGAACCAAGGAGAATCACGAGGACTCCAAGTCGGACAAGAGCGTTGACTCAACAGAGTACGACAAGCTTGATTCAGGAGCCTCGACCCCAGAGGTCGTTGCCACACCTGAAGAGACACCGCTGGAGACAAACAAAGAGTTGTGCTAGAAGAGGACGCGATTATGCAAACTGATGACGTACATGACGGTAGATGATATAGTAGAGAAGATGCCCTGCCTGTGCTTGTGGTCCGACATACTTTCAGGCGTTTAGAGGGTATCTTGCCTCACGCATCGGTGAGTGGCATTCAGATGGTAGATCGCGCGCGAAATCTTGCGAGACTAGACATCACTTTTGTTGTTTCATTTATCACAGAGTCTTATGTAGGGTCATGATATACACGAAGGGACCCGTTGACAGCATTTGAGCTCACTAGCAGGCTAGCCTGCTCTCTGCGGCAAAAACATAGTTCGCATCTCAATAATAGCTTGGGGTGATCTTTACTTAAGCTCTTTCGACCTAATCAGCGACCGTGCTACCATGTTACCTATTAAAATATAGTTGTCAAGTACGATATTTCCTCATGGCTTCGTCTGGCCGGCTATGTGGTTGGCAGCCACAAACCCGTGCGTCATGGCAGGGCCCAGCGTGGATCCTGCTCCCAAGTATGTCCTCCCCATGATACTCGCGGCGGTATTTCCAATCGCGTATAATCCAGGTATGAAGCTACCATCCCCTCTCAACACCCGTTGATGCTCATCCGTCAGCAAGCCACCCTTGGTTCCGAGGTCCCCGGGCCAGATTGCGATGGCATAAAAAGGTGCCGTGTTCAACGGCCCCATGTTGGGATTCAACAGTCCGGCATCCGGGTCACCGAAGAAGTTGTCGTACGCATTATCACCCTTTCCAAAATCCTCGTCGACCCCTCTCTCGCACATTTTGTTGTACTTCTCAGCCGTCTCCTTCAACCCCTCTACGTCCACTCCAATCTTTGAGCCTAGCCCCTCCAACGAACTCGCCATAAACATCTTGCCCTCCTCGAGCGCCTTCTCCGGGGGCTTCTGCCTTGCAAACAAGCCTGTCCCGAGCATGTACCGATTGCGATGGTTGCTATCCATGACTAGCCACGCGGGAATCGCCTTGACCTTCTTGTTCCGCTCGTACTGGTCGTGGCCGGCGTCGGTATACGACTGCGCCTCGTTCATGAACCTCTTCCCCGCCGAGTCGACGATGATGCAGTGCGGACGCGAGCGCTCTATCAACGCAAAGTGAGGCTTCCCCGTCACGGGGTCGAAGACGGTAGGACCCCACCACGCGTCGTCCATCAAAGCTGTTGCGGCGCCGAGGTTGATCCCCGCTACCACGGCGTCGCCCGTGTCGCCCTTGGGGGAACTGGTCCAGGCCGTGGTGGTGGGGGAGGGCAGGTGTTTCTGGCGGAGGGAGGCGTTGTTCGCGAAGCCGCCTGCTGCGAGGATCACGCTGCGCGCGGCGATGATCTCTTCGCCCGTGGACCCCTTCACCTTTGCGCCGGTGACCGTTCCGTCTGGGGCGGTCGTGAGGGAGACGAGGGACGTGGAGGGGCGGATGTCGGTCGGTGAGGAGCTGTGGCTGTTGAGGTAGAGCAGCTGTGCGACCAGTGCACGGCCGAAGCTGGTGGGCTTCTGGCCGACGAGCATTTTGAAAAGGGAGGGGAGGACAGCGCGGGCTGATTGTGCGAATGCGTTGAGGGAGGAAGTCATGCGCGTTATCACGGGCGCTTGGTTCGTGTAAAATGCTACCGGCGTAGTTGGCGGCGGCAGCGCATCCTGCCATTTCCTGTCCAGTTTCTTGGTGTTGAAAGCCTCGGACTCGATTGTTCTTCCGCCGCCCTTTCCCATGGCGCCTTTCATTTTGGGGTAATAGTCGGGATACCCGTCGCTGGAGCGGAACCTGAAGCCTTTCTCCTGGAGGAACGCAATCATCTTTGGGGCATTGTCGAGGTAAGCGTGCCGGCGGGCTAGTGAGGAAGCAGGACCGACATCTCCGACCGCTTGGTCAAAGTAGTCCAGAGCATCTTGTTTGGAGTCTTTCACGTTGGAGACGGGGTTGTTTGGGATCCAGAGACCACCGCCGGAGATTGCGGACGCGCCGCCTACTGTTGGCTGCTTCTCGATGACGGCGACGCGCAGGTTGTGGTGTTTGGCGCGGAGAGCGGCCGTTAGACTCCCTGCGCCGCTGCCGACTATCAGCACGTCTACTTTGGAGTTTGAAAGGAGGTGGTGGGTTGTCGTGAAGAGGCGCGTTTGGCGGAGGGAAGGCGGTCGTGGGCGGGTGCCGGCGACTAACACGCCTCTGCGCAACATCTTGGTGAGAGTGGTTCACAACCTTGGGGAATCCCACGTTGACAAGGCAAAACACAGTCGACCAGGCAGGAAGTAAGACAAACGTTCAATTTCTCAATGTAAACGATCAATGGCTGACAGCTGCATCTTAAATCCTTCGCTGAATATCCCATTCCGGGTTTCCGATCCTGTCATCCAAATCGGTGACGGCCTCCGTGCTCGCTTTTGACAGACATGGTCCATCGCGTGAGATACTTCCGCAGATACAAGAGAAGGTCTCACGGGTACGTCGTCCATGTTAGCAATCCCCATTTTGTAGCTCAAGCAGACAAACACCAGGGCTGTCACCGCGCAATTGGGGTGACAAACATTCAGGGGTCTATGCCAGAAGGGGGGTATCTTGAGAGGAGTGTTCGGATGGTGGCGCAACGGGTGACGGAACTTCGGTGTCCTCGTCGGTTCATGGCAATGCTCACATTGGACGGTCCGGATTGTGTGATCCTATAACAGCAGCATCCTGGAAAGTATCAGTGAGCCGCTAACGGGCGAAGCTTGAGAGCACACCCCGCGGAATCCACGCCATCCACGAACCTTGGTCTTGGCAATCACCGAGAAGGGTCACGATGGTTCAATACGGAGGCTTGATGAATCAAATTCAAGGATTGACGGAATGCTGGGAATATCGACTGCTCTGCGAAATACTAAGGCCGCAAGACAGCGCGATTGGCGGTTTCTGATTGCAATGCCAAGGTAGGCCCAGAATGGCAGTTGGAAGTACTGCGACGGTCGCCGTGGTGCTCAGTTGTCAAGCCACTTTCAGCTGGAAGTTCATAATTCTGTTATTGGGAAGGATAGTGAGCTTGCTAGCTGTTGACAGTCTTGCCTGGCCGGGCGAACGAGAGAAAGGAAAGAATGAGCGAGTCCCAGTCTGCGTCGTCTCTACTCATTTGAACACAGGCACGTCCACAAACATATCCTCCTGTTCCATGAACTCCTCAGTCTCCAGAGGCTCCATTGTCTCGACAGCCGCAGGATCAAACTCCTTGGCGAACTTGCGAAGGCTAGCAAGCGACGCCTTGCTCACGCTTGGCTTGGCCTTCTTCAATACTTTCTCGAATAGGGCTTGGGTCAACAGCCTCTTGCCTCTGTCTGCACCGTCTTCTACAAAGGTGTCACAGGCGATGGTTACTTGGACGCACAAGTGGTGTATATCCGCACCGGAGAAACGAGGGGTCATGAGGGCCAGGAGTTGGTAGTCGAGGTCGGGGTGCAGAATTTCGCCCCGCAAAGAGACTTCAAAGATCTCTGCCCTCATCTCAGCAGAGGGGAGGCCCATGTGAATGCGGTTGGGAATGCGACGGAGCACCGCCTGGTCGAGCTCAGCGGGTGCATTGGACGCGAGCAAGACCAATGGTGAGTTCTTCACCGCGCCCAGACGGTTCATTTCGGTCAGAATCTGGCTGATTTGCACCTGGTTGAAGGCCTTCTCTCTGACCCCCATGCACAAGTCCGCTTCGTCGAAGAAGAGAATGCTCGGTGCGAGCAGCGTGCCCAAGCTGAACAAGCCGCGGATGAGTAGCCTTACATCAAAGTCATTGTCTGAAATGTCTGCAAGACAGACACTGATGACTGTCGATCCAGATTCGCGGGCTAGCACGCGAGCGAGGTGCGTCTTTCCGGTCCCGGCCGGGCCGTACAGGAGAGCACCACCGACACGGGAACGCTGAAGAAGCCCGTAAGAAGTCCCCGAGCCCGCGGCATCGCTGTGTTGTCGAAGAAGGCCCCGTATGGCGCCTTCGACCTCGGGCTCGAGAGCGATATCGTCCCAGCCTACCTCGACATCCTTCGGGGCAATGAGGCAGTGGGAGAATTTTCGCTCCCATGAGTACTTGGAGTAAGTGAATGGCGGTCCCTGCATGTATGTGATCTGGCGCATGACCTTCTGGACGGCTGGAGGGAATTTCGTCCATTCGTCATCCAAGTCCTGGAGAGGCTCGACATCGTTCCGCGGATCTAGTGCAGCTCTTGGAGGAGGGACAGGGAAAGGCGGGGGAGGAGGAGGACCGCCTACTCGCACAGGTGGCCGCCCTCCACGAGGAGGCCTGGGCATAGGCATCGGGGCCCGGGGCGGCAGGGGAGCGCCGAAGTCATTCCAGGCATTGAGACTCTTGGACAAGACACCACAGTCCAGAACAGCCTTTCTGATGTTATCGTCTTTGACGGGTTGACCGACGGATCGAGAAATAGCCTCCAGGCCGATCTCGAAGAGAGACGCGCGACCCAGGCGCTCAGCAATCGCTGAGCCATCCACAAACGACCAGTCGGCATACGGCGCGAGAAGAGAACTGTCGCAGCCGGGACTTTCCTCCCGGCGGATGTATCTCTTGATATCTCTGATGTTGCGGGCTCGTAGCTCACATCTGCCGTTAGCTTTTAGTAGAGCTTCCTGCGCCGCGGCGCGGACTGGGAGCACTTCCGTCGGGGCTGTGAATGGAAGAGGTAGGGATCCTCCAGGGCCACGATGCTGTCCCTGTATATAGGTTGTGCTTTGCGGTGGGCTCTCGGTTGTGACGATGAGGAGGATGCCATGACGGACTGGATAATCCCGAATAGCAGCTTGCAGGCCTCTGAAAAGCGATCTCGTGAGGTCGCCCTCGCTTATGAAGAGGTGAACAATCAGGGGCATCGCCCGAGAGTCGCTTGCCTTCTTGACGCATGGTGCATTGAGAATAGCGCGAAAGGGGATGAGCTTCTGTAGAGGAACGATATCAGTCGTTGTCTGGTTCGAAAAGCATGTTCGCACTCACCTTCTTCTTTGGCTCTTCAGCCTCCGACTCGTAACCGTCGCATGGCGAAACGTCTTCTTCAGGCACGCGTAAGACGACAGGTGGTAAGGAGGAGCAACGACGGCAAAGGGTCATAGGCGGTGGCGGTGGGCTCCAGGGCTCTCGGTTCAGCAAGATGTCCAGGTAGTTGCCCATGGTCTCGTCATCGTCAGAGTCACTAGAGCTGTCGCTGGTAGTGCTCGAGGAGTCTGACGCATCTGGGGGTGCGTAATGATCGCCCAGATCCTCAAGGTCATCCCGCGTGAGTGTGATGAGATCGCTGTCGATTGTCCTAGCGAAGTGCTTGACAACGTTTCTCGTGAATTTTGCCATCGATTCAGACGCTGCAGGCATAGGGGCCTGAAGCCTGATGATGTCTTTGGTGAACCTGACGCCATTGCTAGCAATAGATTGGGAGGACAAGTCTTCCTCTGACGGGGCGTCTCTGCGAACAAGCCCAAGCAGCGGGTTGAACAGGGTCGACTCCATTTCGTAAACTTCTACGGCCGGCTCGGGATTGGAACCTGTCTCCAGCTCATCGCGGGAGTTGTCAGCCTTGTTTAATGGTATGACATCCAGGAGACGCAGGAACTCTGGGTGGTCGTTCCATTCCTCGGTCGTTGTCACGCAGTTGTCAAGAAGCCACTGGGGAACTTCAATGGCGGGGGGTTGCTTTCCTTTAGGTCAGCACTCCTTCATATCTGCAAAGAGTTCTCCAAGTTGAAGAGTAGCAAATAGAATGACTCACGGGAGCATCTTCAACTCCCCTTTCAGCGCCTTCGTCTGCATCGCTGACCCCGTATTCGCTTTGGGGCACAATACGGGGAACAGGCACTCCTTCACGTTCAACTTGGAAGGGCATGGCTTCTTCCATGGGCTCTTCCAGTCTTGTCCAAGGGACTCTAATGGTCGGGGTCTTTTCACTGTCGTTGCTTGTCATGCTGTCTACACTGCGCTGATGACCGGATGCTCAAGACTGCCTCTGTAAGCATGAATGCGAACATGGTTCGACATTTAAACAACCCGACGCCATCGAGGCTCATGTTGCTATAGATGACGGGCTGGAAGACTCCGGACGCCGGCAGATGTAGAGTACTTTACCCCGCTTGACAGCCTGTTCTTACTTGCATCAACTTGTGCAGCCTCAAGTACGTCATGAGCGTGTTTTGCTTCCATTGGGCGCCTCTTGTTTCACGCGTATCGACTGGCTCTCGGCGGCAGGGCGACTCATCGTCGTGATGCACCACGCGCCGCTCTGCCTAAACGATTATCTCCATTCGGCTACCGCACCCGGAGAGGCTCGGCTTGCCTCTGGGGGCTAGACCAGTCTGTCGCGTGCATTGGCCGTGATGTGCGTAGTCACCGATCTCCAATCACTCCGACGCCTCATGCGACGCATGTGACGCGTGCCGCAGCATGCCGTGTTCTTGTCGAAGAAACCTCAACACGGCCTGCCGCCTGTCTCTCGAGTGAGTGACAATTGGTGAGTATCTTCAGCGAGATGAGATGGATGGCAAGAAAGTATCCGGATCATCAGCGGCCCGGGGCCAAGAAGTTGAGGCTTAAACATTCAGGATCACCAGCAGTAAGGAGTGGTTGAGTGCCATCGTGGCTAGTGAATACGAATCCCAAAATAAACCAGCCGTCAGTGGCGTCAATCCTCCAATCTCGCCCCAGTATGTTTCTCTCTCGGATTTGCGTGCGAGAATCCACTTGGTGGCTCGTCCTCTTGGAAACCCCCCCTGGTCGTTTCCCAAAACGGTTAGCAGAAACACTGCCCCTATTCCTTTTTCTGTGGGACTGTCGAAGATTCATTTGCTCATTTGCGGCCCTGGGCCGTTTCCCAGCGGCGGCAGTGGCTCCAGGGACCAGGTTCGTATTTTGGACATACGTAGACTAGGCGGCAGCGTGGCAGCCAGCAGTGGGCGGCGAGTCGTGTGTGTGTTGTCTGCGGTGGTGGTGGTGGTGGTGGTGGTGTTTTTTGTT
>JABGLZ010000303.1:129525-180922 GCA_014705045.1 Colletotrichum theobromicola | reverse complement strand
ATCCGCGCCGAGGATCGCGGGGTGTTTGGCTGGGCGAAACAGAGTTGGGTGATCATTCGAGAGGGGGTGGTTCGTGTTGGGGGTGGTGGTGGTGGTGGTGGCTGTTTTGTTTTGTCCATCACACGATGTTTTGAAGATCCGGAAGATGACGAAGGTGACAGCGGGTTTGACGTTTTCTCTGGTCATCAATGCAAAGGTAAAAAGGGAGGAGGGTGCGAAACGGAACTTGACAGCTGCTTACACGGCATGATCGGGAAGGCAAAGCAAGCAGGGCCGGAGCCGTTGGGTGAGAGAAAACAGGTTGTTGGGGGTTTTCTTTTCTTGACGTGTTTGACGGTTTCGTGTGGGAGCCCTTCAGGCGATGCAGGCGTGGGTGTGGTGCGAGGCTCAGCTCATGTGTTCATGTGTTGGTGACGTGCTTGTTGGTTTCAGAAGATTGGGCGGGTGTGGTGGAGTTAGTCAGTTTGGTGTGTGTAAGTGTGCCCGTTGCCTTGGGACGTTGGGACCTTGGAAAGCATGGTGAGGGTGGGGGTATCGGATGAAAGAGAACATCGGGTGGAATGGTCGAGATCTTTTCTGATGGAGTGGTGCTCGTTTTGGATTTGTTCTTGGCGTTGGTGGGAGGGTATTGGTGCATTCCTTTCTTACGAGGATGAGGGCGAGGACGAGGATGAGGAGATCGCGATGGTGGCAAAGAGAAGCCAAGGTGAGGAGTCGTGGCTGCTCTTACACCTTGGTAAAAGTTTGTTCAGTTACTAAGCGGGGGTGGATTCCTCTCTCTCTCTCTCTCTCTCTTTTCTCGTTGCCTGGTGGTGTGTTCAACGTGATGATACCTTAGTCTCGAACAAACAAAGTCGTCGCCAAGTCTTGGCCGGTTTCCATCGTCTTTTCTCGCCGTCTTCCTTTTTTGGGACGACGGCGATGATCCATCATCTCTCATTCTGACCCCACGATGGACCGATCGGCTCTGCGACGCTGTGGAAAGAGCAATTTATCTCGAGGGCATCTCGAGACGAGGCATGCCAAGCAAAGTCAAGACGTCTGACGGGTCGGTAGAGTTTTCCTGGGGTAAATTGCGGTAGGCGACGTAGATTGTACGCTTGTTTTTGGTATTTTTCCGTCCGCGACGGCGTAAACTCAGGTAAATTGCGATTCTGGGCCCCCAAGACGTATGGGATTGATGCTTGTCCACTGTCTCTCTATCTGCTGGGCTGGGGCTGAAGTTGAGGCTGGTGTGTGTTTGAGGCATTGGGGCATTGAGGCGTCGGCGGTCCTTTGAAGCTTGTTGCTGCCCTGTTTTCTGCCGACTGTGAAATCTCGCCTCCAGGTATTCTTGGTTCGTTCCTCGAGCGGCCCCAGGTATTAGCAGGCTCTGTATTGATGTGGTGGGTAGGTGTTCGCCGTTCGCTGCGTCCGTCCATCCTGCCATCCTGCCATCCCTTCGTCGCCGTGGCCGTGAGTTATCGCGCGGGCCAACCGATGGCCCCCCCGAACCGTCTGCCGTTTTTGGGGGGCCTGTCGGTAGAGGAGGCGACGACTGGAGGTGAGCCACTGAAAGGGGACAAGAAGCAATCTATTTTTGCGACACTGGCGAGAACGGCGGGCCCGGTCATGCACGAATCCCTGCCCGGCACGCACACGTCGATCTGTACGTAGATCCCCACCCCGACTCTGGCCACGAATCAGACGAAAAACAGGCCCCACGGCTTTTCCCAGCTGTGAGGGACACCAGCGCACCAGTGACCACAGGCGCGGGGTCGCGGCGCTGAAAATAGCAGCGTAGCCGCCGAAGGGTACGGCAAGCTGCAAAGCTACTGCAGTAGAGGCAGCTCGGGGAAAATCTACGATTGGACGGCCTGGGTTTCTGGGTAAGCTGCAGAGGCTACTGTAGTAGAGCCGTTGATGAGATGCGGAGATTGGATTGTGTTTTGCGGTTAGAAGGAGGAGGAGAACGACAGAGGTCCCATTTTCGACTTCATTTTTAGACATGCAATGTGATTGAAGTGCAGTAGTCGCTGGTGGTTTGCTTCTCGATTTAGAGTAGGAGGTAAGCCAGCCCGCCATGCGCGGTTCACTCGCAGCTGCTGCTCCAGCTAGGTACCTTACCTTCTTGCCTCGTGCGACATTATCGCCGTCCATGTCTGCTATGATCGAACAAGAACTGGGTCAGGGGCGCTGGGAAGACCGTAGGACGACGTTCGCTGTGGCATCGTTTGATGACAGGCTGAGATAGATGACAGGCGGGGACCCCCAGCAACTTCACACACCACGGCTCCCTGAGTAAATCGGCTCCCCTTACCATCGCCAATCCCACCCTCCCACTTTCCTTGGCCCTCTGCGACTGCACCGCATGCCGCCTCGTCACCGATTGCCCCCTCTCCCCCCTTCTGTCCCCCAATGGAAGCGCTGCGAAGACACACAAGATTAGGCAAACGGAGAGTAGAACACGAGGAACATCCCCTTCCCCATACGTGCCTCCCAAAGAACATTGGAAGATCATGAAACAGACACCATCTTCTTTTTTTGGGAGAGGTTCGCACCCGCCAACACGAATGAGATGACAGCAGTAGGAAACGCAGCAGCACCAGCAACAGCAATTGCACACGCCCCTCGTCATCATCATCATCATCACCACCACCCATCATCATTTAGAAGAGACGGGTTTCATCTTTTTTGGCGCCCAGCCTCACCAGCACCTGGCGTGCAAAGACCACGGCCTGTCAGATACGCCACGCCGCGCCGCCGCGCCGTGAACCTTTTTTTATCCCACTTTTATTTGCTGCCCTTGGTATCCTGCTCCCAAGGACCCCTATCCCGGCAGTGATAATCGTAAACCTAGCGTGGTGGGTCGACGTCCGAAGTCACCCTGCATCGTCGTAGTGGTAGTCGTCGTCTTCGCCATCTCGCGTGAGCTCCCCCCTCGCAACTCCAAGGTACCTTGCCTCGGCCAGGCCTTTCTCGAAAGGGATAGATGGGGGGCCCTCTCTACCCATTACCCATAAGGCTGTTTGAGTCGCATCGCGAGCACAAAGAGGCACATACCATAGTATACTCGGATGACCAGGGGGCGTGCTGCATACGAAGGCTCTTGTTTCAGATTTTCTCTTTGAGCTAGCTAGGTACGAACAGCTAGGCAAAGCCGGAGGAGCTACGAACTGGATATATCTTCACCTCCCCTCCCATCCCACCTCGCCGTTGTTGATTCCCGAGATCCAAGACGAAGATCACACACAAAGGGCGTCGACGCCGAACAAAACATTTTCCTTCAGCACACTCCTTCAAAGCTCAGGCCTGGCGCCCCAGAGTCCGTTTACCAGTCTTTTAATACCATTGGACCGATATTCTTCAAGCTTTCTCGCCTACCTTTCTTCTCGTTTACGAGACCCTTTTCGAGAACCCTCAAGTCAACATGGCTCTCAAGGGTCGCATTTCGTCTCCTTTGGAGGCCGGCACCTCCATCCTCGACGTCCAGAACCTGCCGCCCCATCTTAATGAAGCCCTCGAGTACGCCTCCAAGAGGCTCGCCAGGAAGGCTCTGCACGTCACCCTCGTCGTCGCCAGACGCGAGTACCAGCTCCCCACCCTCCTGCCTTCCTCCGGCCTCACCACGCCCACGATGTCGCCCCCGAGCTCCCCGCCGCTGCCCTCTACGCGCTTCGGCGGCTTCGGCTCGCCCGTCTCCTCTTTCAAGAAGCTCGTCAGGACGAACACCGGCTCCAGCATCTCGTCCGTGTCCACCGTCTCCTCCACCGCCAGTGAGGCCAAGAGCCCCGAGACGTTCACCTTCACGCCCTCCTTCCTCATGGACACCAACGGTCCGAGGTTGAGGTGGCCCCTGTCCCCCGGCATCCCGCTTTCGCCCCCTCCCATGACGCCGTCTGTCGCCTCCTCAACCATCACCGACGCCTCGGGGCCCATGTCGCCCAACCCCTTCGGCATCCGCCTCGTCCACGCCGACCTGCTCACCGACAAGCAAGAGCGCACCCTCCGCCAGACCATCGAACGCGCGGAGAGGAAGTTCCGCATCGGGTACGTCACCCCGTTCACCCCCCATCCTCCCCCAAAACATCCCTACTAACACCTGAACCAGCACGGAATGGCTTCCTCCGGTAGTCGACGGCTCCGCCTGCGGCCTGACGTCCAGCCTCATCCGCCGCTCTATCGTCCAGAACGAAGTCCTCTTCGCCTCCGAGGGCCTCACCCTCGTCTCCCTCGACCGCCTCTACACCTTCAAGGCGGCCCTCTCCAGCTACTCCCGCACCAACGCCCCGCTCAGGCTGGAAGACGCCGTCGACGAGCTGCGCCGCCTCATCCTCTCCCGCGCCGGCAACAAGGTCTCCAAGTCCGACATCCTCCGCTCCTACGACTTCCTCAGCGTCAGCGACGCCGCCCTCGCCGACGTCGACAAGATGTACCGCAGGGCGTACGGCGGCCCGGACCGCGTCGGCGCCATCGAGGGCGTCGGCTCCAAGGCGCACGTCGAGGAGACCATGAGGCAGCTCGAGAAGGACGTCGAGGAGACCATGGCCGCAGCCATGGCCACCATCAGGATCGGCAAGCCGCCCTCGCCGCCCAAGGGCCCCGCGCTGAAGCTGCAGACCAACTTCGACACCAAGCCGTCGCCGCCCATCGTCGAGGCGGACGAGGTCTCCGAGGAGGAGGACTTGACGGCGCGGCCAGAGCGCCAGCCGAACGTGTCCGTCTGGAGCCCGGTGTCCATTGCGGAGGTCCTGCACGATGACCGCTTCGGCGGCGATGACAGGCAGAGGCTTGGCCCCATGACGCCCAACGGGTATGACGACATCTCGCCCATCACCAGAGGCGAGTGGGGTTTCCTCATGGGCCCCAACGGTGTTGGCAACGGCCGGACTGCACCCGTCGTTACCTGCTGAGAAGAGCAATATTGCATGTTTTCTTATCTTTAGACGTTCATAACGGGTTCGGCACCTACCTTCTTCTTCCTGTACGATAGCTTTTTTACTTTCCTTTTCTTTTCTGGGTCATGAAGTCACGAGAACAAAGTTCGGATACCACGGTCGCGATGAAGAGCATCGTTTGTTGTACACTACCTGCATCGGTCTTGTCATATATAAAAAAAGACGAAGAGAATGTTCTGTATCAATTTGCTGGGTATCATTAAGTCTCGCGCTGCTGTGATGAACCTCCCTACCAACCGTAGCGGCTCGACGCCTCCTTCCTGTTGCTCTTCCCCTTGGCGAAACTCTCCTCGAGGGCCTCGCGCTGGGTCTGCACCTGGTTGACGAGCTGCCGCAGGCTGTGCTTGCCTGGCGCGATGGCGCGCACGGGGTTGTGGATCTGCTGCTGCCCGGCGGCGCGGAGCTCCTCATTGTGCTTGTACTCCTCGTCCGTGTTGAAGTTGATGACCCTGGACGCCGTCTGCGGGTTTGCGCCCCCCTTTTGCCGGCCAAAGAGCTCACGACGTGCCGCGGCCGAGAGGTTCAGGTCGTCGGCGATGTTGTCGAGCGAGTTTGAGTTTGTGGGGGCCGTGGAGGGGGCCGGGTAGTTCATTTCCGATGCATAGTCTGCGTAGCCGTTTGACTCGTCTTGTTGGTTTTCGAAGAGGGGCTCGTAGGCGCCGCCGCCGCCGCTGGTCGTTGGTGTGGGGTCCGCAGGTGTCTCTTCTGGTTCTATCGAGAAGAGGGACACTTTCTTTGGTGGTGAAGCGGGCACGGGTGCGGAAACCTCTTTTGGCGCCGGTTCTGGAGCCTTCGCGGGCTCAGTCTTGGAAGCATTCGGGGTGATTGAGGACGCCGTCTTCTTCTTGGGTTTGCGGGCGACGGAGAGGGGTCGGAACATCATGGGCTTGCCAACCAGCTTCACTTCCTCCTCCGGCTTCATGCCCTGCGGTATGAACGGCTGCGCGGCGGCCTTGGGGGCCGGTAGGTTGAGGCCTCCATCGCCTGAAGATCCCGCGCCGTCGCCTCGGTCGCGACTGAACCCAGGTTCGGCCCCGGTCTTGAGCTGGAACACGGGGCGTGATGAGCTGCTGCTGCTGCTGCTCTGCGCCGATGCTGCCTTGGCGGTGTTCTTGGGTGGGGGCAGAAACGAGTTGAAGCCGCTGAATCGACCGCCTCCTCCGGTACGCGCTCTCTTCGCTGGGGGCTCGTCGTCCGCGGTTGGGGGTTCGTCGGGCTTTGCGGATGGCAAGTTGACGACGATCTTGCCCGGGTTCGATCGGTCGACGACTTTCTGGAATGGTTTCTTGGCTGTGGTCGCGGCGGCGGGCTTCGTGACGGCAGGCTGGGGAGGCGCCTCGTCCTCCGATCCTGATGATTCCGAGTAGTCTACCAAGCCCATCTTTGCTGCTGGATTCGTTGTGTTGGTGGAAGAGGGTTGAATGCGACGATCATGGGTAGAGGTGCTGTACGAGAGGTTGAGATGCACCGCCACATGTTATGCAAGGCTGGTGTTTGGGCCACTAGGAGTCCAACGCTCGAGCCACCACTGCCACCTTGGTGTTTCACGAGGCTGAGGAAGGCACGACACCGTAGTTACCCCTCGACCACCTTCCTGCGCCAGCTTGAGTTCCTTAACTAACAATCGACTTTCGGGGTGTTGTGAGCTGCGCTCGCAATCATGTTCTTTGTCAGATCGTGGGCGTATATTCCATTGATCTGATCCCTTTTGGCATGATCTTTTAACCTTCCTTTTATCCCCGGTGACTGGTCGCACCCAAGCCCACGATGTCGGTCATCCAGAACGAAGAGTACGCGCACCCATATCCTCTTCGAATTGAAGTTGGCTGACACTCTGCTTCTACTAGGCTGGTCGCATATCAGCTGCGCTGTGGCTACCTCACCGAAATTGCCGATGGCGTTGGCGAGCGCCTGATTACCCTTAATGAGGGGTTCATGAACTCATCAGCCTTCAAGGCGGTTGCTTGGCAAGCGAACCCAGATCTCGTCAAGCGATGCTATTCCCCTCCGATTCCTACCGCGATTGCATCCGAGTATTTCCAACCCCAGCGCCAGGTCGGCGTCACCCTCGAAGATGAACCCGACGAGACTGGGATGTTGACCGGCGGAGGAACTGATACGCTGGGGCCTGGACTTGCGACTAGGAGGAGACGGCGTCGCGAGACTCTGGAGGATGACGATAGTAGCGATCTTAGTGATGAGAGCGACGATGATGATCCTGGAACCCGAGCAGCACAGCAGATCAAGTTCGCGAAGATGCCCGTCAGATCGAGGGCCGGCTCCAGCCCGATTCAATCGTCGCATATCAAGCAGTCACCGGCCATGTCCCCTCGCGCAGCCCCGGGGGCACGAAGAGGCTCGCAATCGGCGTTGGAGATTGTCAAGGAGAGAGCCAGAAGAGACACCGTCACCAGCAGCGAGGTGTCATCCGAGAACGAGTTCGATGCTTCAGGGTTTCATCGGCAAAGAGAGGCTGCGAGAGCTGCGGCCAAGTCGGTCAAGCTTCAGGCTAGGATCATGGAGGAACCGAGCTTGGGGATCAAGCGGGCTGGCACTGACCTGCTGCCGGAGGAGGAAGATGACTCTGATGGTTCAGACATGTCTGGAGCTTACGTCGAGAGTATCGACTCGGCCTCGATCCTTGATGCGGTCGAGAACCCGGAGCCGTTGCCGCACAAGCAGGTGGTTGGCACGCCTCCCCGAGAGTTCACACGAACTTCTACAATTCGCAAGTCACAAGCGCCGCCTCGCGTTCTACGCCCTCTTCCACCCCCTCGCCCGATGAGCACCATCCGCCCGATGAGCATGATTCAACCAAAGAGTCTACTATCGGCCGCTTTGAGGGCCAGAAAGACCAAACCTAAGGTGCCGTTCGAGAACTTTGCGGCCCTATCAGGTCAAGGAGAGAACAATCCGATCGCCGTCCGCATCTACCCGGCATTCTCTGATAATCCCGGCAAGCCGTTTGAGGTTCTTATCCGTCGTCAGGTACACCACGGCGAAGGTGGTGACCGATCTGTCACAGTGGCTGACCTTATTGGGCTCGCTCTGTGGAGATACAACGAAGAGAAGCGTGAACCGCCCATTGCTGCCGACAAGTCCAACATCAACTGGTTCACCTTGAGAATGGTGGAAGAGGATGGCGAGGTCGATGATGACTTCCCGCCCTTTGAGCGCACCAAGGCGTTGACGTCTTTTACCACGGCGAACAACCGTGCAGCAGGTCGTATGCGCGCCAATTCCAAGACACATGACAACTTTGGTCTGGTCATGGCCTCACAGTCCGAGTTTGGCGAGAACCAAAGCATCACGCCCCAGGCTGAAGAGGAAGAGGTTGCAGAGGAAACGGTAGACGAAGACACCACCCCACGCAACACACCACAGCCCAACGCCCACCAGTTCCTGCCTGTCGCGACAGAGCCCCGCCCGAATCCCGTCACGAATACTACCTATCGTCAACAGCATAGTATGTTCGCCGACGCACCTCAGGCGCCCGCCGCCGCGCCCAACACCAGCAGGGGCCAGCAGAAGCTTCTCCGCGTGCATCTCCACTCAACAGATGTGGCACCCGGCCAGTTGGTTACGCTGGATACGACCACGGAAACCTACATGGCTGAGGTCCTGGACATGGTATGTCGTAAGAGACAGCTTGATAAGGCCAATCACGTCCTGAAAATGCCCGGAGGCGGCCCCGTCATCTTGCTTGACACCAAGGTCCAGGCCATCGGTAGCCTGTCCGATCTGGAACTGCATCGTCGCCGCTTCGCTACCGACGGCCCGCTTGCAATGACGGGTTCGCCGGGCAGCTCCTCGCCGAAGCTTCTTCCCTTCGTCGATGGCCAGTCAGGACGCAAAGCGAAGAAGACACACATTATGGGTAGCCATCCGCTTGCCCAGGAGGCGATCAAGCAGGCGGAACTCACGAGCGCGTACCACAAGTCCTGGGTTGTCTGGCGCTTGCGCACCGTGCGGATGATAACACAATCCGAAAAACGGTTCGAGATTGACGGCGAGTATGTGCACATCAAGCCGACTACGAGAGATTCAAAGACCACAACGGCGCACATTTCTCAAGTCATTGGATGCAAGGTGTCTAGCAAGCATCCAAACCAATTCAAGGTGAGCTCATACTACGCATTGTCAATCAGAATCACAGACCGGGGGGCATAAGCTGACTTTGCTGTGTGCTACAGGTCCTCATCTACCGCGACACGGAGAGTAAGCGCTACGATTTCGAAGCCAAATCGGTCGAAGAAGCGCACGAGATCGTCGACGAGCTGAGGAAGGGTGTATCTCAAGTTATGGGCTAATGATTGCCCACCGAGCCCGCGTGAACAAACATGATTTGACATTTGAGAAGCGCATCATGTATGCGCTGTTCTTGGCCCCGCCACAATACGAACTGTCCACGCCACGCATTCACCGCCACATCCGAGCACCGGCATTCGACTCAGTGACGTCCTGGTGTGTTGGGCGGCAGTCGCGGTCAACGAACGAGAGCTTGCAGGTTCCAACCCAATGCTGACATCGCCCGGGATTCGGTTGGTCGGGACAGCATCCGCCCCCGAGAAGGCCCCCGGGATTACGCGTCACCGCAATTGCTTCGCTGCTTATTTTGGGAAAGTGGACTACAGCTGCAATGATGAGAGACACAAGAATTATGTAATGTACCAAGTGGGAGCACCGATAAACTGGGCCGGCCAGGCTCTCGCCGAGTGGCAGAGCAACACCAGGCAAACAAGGAAAACAGTCACGAGCAGTCGCAGAGGGCTCATTGGCAGTTTGGCACAGCACATCCACCACACACAACTCGAGTGGAGGGATTGCTGTGTGGGGTACATGTCCGATTAAGGTTCGCATCCTGGCTCCTGCGTCATGCAGATCAATGCGATTGGAGCCGCGGGCCGGGATGCTTGGCGCCGCGGTCGCGCTCCCTGGTGAGGACGGGCTGGGCGAGGCTGGGCACTCTCGGTTGGGAGGGGATGAATTGATGGCACGATGGATGAAGGGGATGAGGCGATGGGAGGGAAGAAATGGGGATTGTCGCTCATGAACTGACTTCCTCTCACCTGCCCTTGTCGTCCCCCGCCTTTATGAACCCCGGCCTAGCGTAGCAGACAGACATACAGAGAAAGCGGAAAATGGCAATGACATTTGAACAAACACGATGGATGAGAGCTGCGTGCCAAGGGCTTATTCTGTGCAGCAGGACTCGCAGATCGTTTCTTGAGGTCTCGTCCCTCTGAGATGGTGTCTATTTGTACACCGTGCTACAGAGTGGAACTACATCCGGAGATGTTGCTGCTGCTGCTGCTGTGCTCCGGATGACTGTATTCAGCGAGAGATCATCCCTGGGCCCAAAATCATCCGAGGATGGGACAGTCCCGAGGTACTCTGTATTGTGGGACGATGTGGAACATTGTCGTTTGCATGGTTTATCCCGATGTCGCTCGCCATTTCTGTTGTTTGTGTGTTGTGGTCATGCTCACCGACAGGCAGCTTGGTAGGCGATCACTGATCAGGGTCTCCAGAGATGTCCTTTGTCCAATTCTTCTTTGAGCGTTTTATGCAAACACCGTTATTTTCTCTCCTAAACGCAAACGTCCAGATGGGGGTTTCCATCCACTGTCTCAAGGGAGGGACAAACGTTGTCTCACAAAACGGGAGGCTATACTCCAAAGATTCCGAGTCGTTTTTGGTTCTTCCCCGAAACGAAGCTAGCGAACGACGAGCAGTGGCTATGGGAACCAGGACGAAGGCAACCAAGCTACACCCGTTTGCTGTAACGCGGCTGGGAGCAATTGGAGAAAACGAAGAAGTGCCAATCGTGAGGCTGCATGGACCTCACTTTAATCCGAACTCAAAAAAGCTATTGAGAACTTTGAAACGAACGGGTGGCACATCAAACGAGTGCACAACACCGACCTTTGGTGACGCAATTGGCCAAAATCCCTTCGCGGCCTAGGGAAAAGGCTGCATGTTGACGCGTCAGGCCAGGTTGCGCTGCGTGCTGTGTTACTCCCGAGGCTGAGCTGAAGCAGGCTGGACGTAGGGGGATAGAATCCTTCTCTTTAACTCCGTGGGTGACAGAAGTTTGCTGACGGCGTGCGTGACGGGCGGCTCTGTGATCGGGACGACGCTGGAGCCAAGCGACGATACCAAGGAGCTCCAAGAAGCTCCAGACTTTGGTGCATCCATTCAGGCCACTTCCCCAACCACCCTCTTCATTGTGGTAGATGTGGATGGACATGGGGGTTTGGATTTCCCCAGGCGGCTGACCCCAACGTCGGTCCTCGTCTCCCCATTCAACCGAGAGGAGCAAGTGCTAGTGTGTCCCAGGTCCTGAGGGCAAAAGGAGCATTTCTGTGTGTCCCAAAACAGAAAGACGAGGTTTCTCTCGGTTTGACCACTCCAACGACTTTGACCCGGGGCGGCGTTGAGGTCCAGACGGGCGGTGCCTGTCAGCGATACGTCATTTGCATGATCCTCCGCCGCCGAGTGTCCGTGGCAGGCGTCGTGTCTGGTCTAGCGAAATGGCCGAAACACAGACGCAGGCTTTTTTTTTTTCTAGCCTGCCTCTTCATTTCAAATCTCATCAAGCGAGAAACCGAGGCCTGGAAAAATCTGTGATGTTGAAAATTTCTGGGGGATTAACAGCGATCCGTCGATGCTTTGACTGAACCCCGTCCGTCCGATGGTCTCAATAACGCAGTCACCCCTGCGTCCCTGCGTAAAGCCGCTTGCTGCAGCCAGACAGAAGTTTGCTGGTGTTTTTTTTTCTTTCGCCGCCGTCATGACCAAGCAAAAACGCACCGCCAGCTGACATATCGACCGCCATACCATGTCTTTCCAGACCAGCTTGCCGTTTGCCTTTCGGCTCGCATGGTGTCGGTGCAACGCGACCCGTTGAATTGGGTGCAGCGATCCGGGGGACCGGCCCAACATTATCGGGAATGTTACGTCCTCCCGCGGGCTGTGTTTGTGTGTGTGCGTGTGACTTTTTTTTGTCGCCTCCAACCTTCCTTCAGCTCCAGCTTTATTTTCAGCTGGCTTGAAGGAATATGGGAGTTGCTGGGGGATTGGATGGATGGATGGATGGTGGAAACGGAGGAGGATCGGACCCGTTATTACCTCGCATCCCGTCTCCATGCTGTCGTTTTCTTTCTTTTTCCTTCCCTCTCAGTGTTGTGCCTGCAGCTGGCATTGTCTCACAGCACTGCCCTCAGGGGGCGGGGAGCAGCAACCTGGAGCTTCGCCATTGGTGTGCGAGGCCGCATTGAATCGAGGCAGTCTGGAGGAGCTGTATCCGTACCTATCCGAGTTGTGTGAACTGGCAAACAGAACAATAAGCAGATGGAGAGAGAAGGAGAGACAGTGGCAGAGTGGCAGAGACATGGCGGCCGGCAAGGCCTTGTTTCTCCAACGCCCTGACCCGTCCTGCCCAGCGTCTCCAGCCAACCAGCGGCGTCTCCCATCTCCACCTCCTGTCGATCGTCCACGCTTCCCACCCCCTCGCCTCCGCCGCGCAACCCTGGTCCTGGAGCAGCTGCTTGGCCATCCCGATGGTGTCATTGGGCCATGTGTTATTTGGTCGCCTTCCTTGTTCCGTATTTCGGTACTCAAATATTGGAATCCCGTTTGTCCAAAACTCCGTAATGATGTAACGGTGTTTTCTGGGTCCTCTCCCGAGTCCTATGTCACCATTTCCACCGTGACCGTGCCGTCATCGCCTCAATGCTAATGCTGCTTAGACAATTTACAAACCCCATCTCCATTCTATTGACTCGTTGCATTCTCCGTTTGTGATGGACGCGAATCGTCCCAAGTGGATAAAGGAACGCGGAAGAATAATGGAACACCTTAGTCCGCAGCGAGGTACCGGTGGAATGAATGGATGATGGCCGAGGTTTGGGGGCAAGTGGTGGTCAAAAAAAGTGATACACAGACGAAAGTATCCAGCAAAACGACGTCCTAGTAACTAGATTTCTCCCTTTTCTCTCTCTATTTTTTATTATTAAAAAAAGTTCTAAAGAAATAAGAATAAGTTATTCTTAAATTAGAATTTGTTTTTAAAATAAATCGAGTTATTCTTGATAAAGATCTCGCTTTTATGCGATCATCTGAGTAGGAAACTACCTCTGTGTATCACTTTTTTTGACCACCACTTGGGGGGCTACCGCGTGGCTTTGCTACCCGTGCTTATTGCTATCTTTGGGAACGCAAGGCTTCCCAGGCGACATCGACTTCGGGGAACAGCCGTTGATCGCGACGCAGACCCAACGCCGCGATTCGTTCGATCCGAGATGGGCTACATGCGTAGCGTAGCACCGTCAAACGGGAGGCGACTTGGGAGGTGCTTTGGTCCAGTCTGGCTAGCGTAGCGTCCCCGTTGCCTTCGTTGGGCCAGAGAAGGTCTCGGGTTTTCCACGTCGTCGTCTATTTCGCCTCCAATGAGCCGGGGAATCTATCGGTGCCTTCTTTGGTGCTCGGAACCGCAACATATGGAGCTTTGGTCTAGAGCGGAGCGCGGCCATTTCGTCGTCTCTCCCCAGAATGACGAGCATCGGTGTCCGTCACCGTCGCGGCACCACTCACATGTCCTGCGTGCCAATGGGCAAAAGATCCAAACGGGCCATGGTCCCCCGTCTCAGACATGCAGGAAAAAAGCTGAAGGACCCCAAAAAGCCTGATGTCCATCTCCCCAGAGGGAGAAAAGCAAGGCAAGGCAAGCTCTCGTCTGCTCGCTTTCCCGTGCTGGAGGACTGCATATTGTTGCCGCGGGGATGACGTGAGGATGTGGGTCTCCTCCGTCCTCCCTTCTCGCTCTTTCCGCCTCCTTCTCCATCCAAGGCAGCGCATTCCGACATGGGTCCCGCCGCACGGCACCAGGGCTGAGTTGGAGGAGTTGTCGATGGCGGTGGTCGTACTGTCGTAGACCCGGGTACGTACCGTTCCATCATTCGTCTATTGTGTCTATGTGCCAGTCTCGGAGTGCCACCCGCGGTCCGCTACGGTCGACGGCTACCTCTAGACTGTTTTCCCATTCGTCTCCCAAGGGGGGGGCGTGTGGTTCACGCCAAGCATGTGCCTAGAATTGTGGAGGATTCAGGCGGTGGTGGTGCCTGGCCTTTCTCCTTCTCTCTCGGCAGCAAGCAGAAGTTCCTAGCCGATGGGGGTGTGTATACGTGGGAGAACGGGAGAGAAAGACACGCCTCTTGGCGTCGAACGGCCTGTCGAGAGATATATAAGACTCTTTTCCATGAGCCCCAATCTTCGTTATGCTCCCCTCCACTTTACCAACCAACAAAGCTGTACTCTATCCGTTCCAACACCAAACCCATCAATCTTTAATCACCAACTCTCACTTACAACCTTAAAACACTAAATCCAAACTCCATCAACATGCGTTTCTCCGCCGCTTCCGTCCTCGCCTTCGCCGCCCTGGCTGCTGTAAGTTGACCTCGTTCACTCTACTCTACCAAGAACCCAGACGACTAACAAATCACCCAGGCCCAGGCTGAGACCGTCACCGTCACCACTCCCACCCTCCCCTCCGTCCCCGGCGTCACTGAGGCCTCCTCCGTCATCGCCGGCGCCTCCAGCGCCCTCCAGTCCGGCCTCTCCTCCCTCTCCGCTGCCGAGTCCTCCCTCGGCGGCCAGGTCTCCTCCGCTCTCGAGTCCATCAGCGCCGGCGCCTCCTCCCGCGCCGCCAATCTGAGCTCCCAGCTGGCTACTGCCACCGGCTCCGCCGCCGCCTCCCTCTCTTCCGCTCTCGAGTCCGCCAGCAAACAGGCCAGCTCCGCCGTCGAGAGCGCCACTGGCTCCGGCTCTGCTCAGAGCACCACCGCCCCCGGCGCTGCCCCGGCCCAGACCGCCGCCGTCGCCATGGGTGCCCTCCTCGGCGGTGCCGCCCTCATTGCCAACCTGTAAACGGGTGGCTTTGTTTGCGCGCGCGTCCTTCTTGCATGGGAGTGTGATTTAGCGGAAATGATCGGCAATTCGGTGTGGTAATGGATATTACACAGCATTGTTTGGGAACACTTTTTTTAAAAACTACTTTTTTCGGAAAGATATCATGATGTAATACCAGTACGACTTTTGTACATCAAATGAAAATAACGTACATTTGGCACTTTTTGGCTCTCTCAGTTTGTTCCGTGTATGCACCTCGTGTGACTAGTGTAAGGTATTGAAAAGTCGTGGCTGTCATCGAGATTTCCGCCAGGAAAAGCTCCGCTGTGTCATGCGCCTTGGCTAATCCCATCCACTTGGCGCTAGGATTGGGCTGCCTCGGACGCATATTGGCAAAGGGTGCGTCTGCCACATCAGATTCGGCAGAGGTAAAGAAAAGCCCGTCGACCAGCTGAAATTTGCGGCGTAGCTACCAGAGCACCTCTCCAAATGCACTTAACGCAAAGGGATTGTCCCACACAGGACTGTCACTCTTGGTATCCTACAGTCTTGGACCGACTGCATTGTTTGCTGCACAAATGAAGATGAGGATCTCCCTTGGGGGTAAACGACTGCCCTGTCGCAACAGGCGCATTGTCAGGATGATGTGACAGGACCACGCTTGTGGTTTGTTCTGGACCATACTTCGTATCCGCAGCCAGGCGCGTTGTGCTAGCTCCAATGTCGCCCTTGGTTCGGCAAAAAGCACCCGCACTCCAAGGCTTCCAGCCACCTTGGCTGTACCAGCCCCCAACTGCTTCAACCAGTGTTTCACAGTATGAAAAGCAAAGGTGGAACATACGACTTGCGCTTGAATACCCGTATGATGATTGCCCAAAAGTAGCCGAGACAAGGAAAGCCATGCTCGGTCCTATTCCCTTCCTTCTCCCTCTAATTGCGCCGAAAAAAATAAGATGTCTTGTCGTGGTCGGGTAGCCTCTTCTACGCCTTCGACCGGGTATCTGCCCATAACTTGTCGATAATCTGGAAAATCGCCGTGATGTTTTTCATGACAGCGTCGTCCACCTGCCCGCCGAGCCGCTGCTGCATCTTGTCCGGATGCCACCGGACACGTTCTTCTCGCAGCTTACTCGCAAACTCCTTCTCGCCAATCTCCTCCACGGCCAACCCGTTGACGATGAATCGGCGGACCTCCTTCTCGCTAACGTCTCTCTGGCGCCCGCTCTCCACAGGCCACGGTATCGTGTCAGCGTCGCCTGTCCACTTCGCCCAGCCTTGCACGTAGTCTTCCCATAGTGACGCCCACATCTTCTTCTGCCGCCTCTCCTCTCCTCGGCGCAGACTACGCTCCATATCCTCTTGCAGCTTCCTGTTCCTCTTCTCATCCTCTGACTTGCGCTTGCGCGCCTCTTCTCTTCGCGCCCTTTCTTCTAGTAGGCCTTGATGCGTCTTCTCCCACATCTTTTGCCTGACGTGCGTAGCATACTCCTCGTCCGTCATGCGCTCCAGTTCGCCTTGTGGGCCAGTCCTCTCGTTGGAGTAGACATGTATTGGCTGACCGTAGACTCCCTGCCAGTACGCCGCACCCTCGTCGTCTGCCATGGCATCAAATAGCGATTCGCGAAATGCGGCATCGGGGTCGAGCGCCTGCGTTTCGTAGGGGTTCGGTGGTGTGGGCGATCGCGATCGTCTACGGTGCCGCCGGGAGTGGTGGTGGCGGCGATGGGAACGGGAGTCATCGTCATCGCGCTCGCGCTCGCGATGGCGGTGTGACCTTGATTTGTGCTTGGACTTCAGGCGGATACGCGACGACCTCGGTTGAAGATGATCTTCGTCTTTGCCCGCCTCATCCTTCACCTCTGGCTCCTCGGGCGTGCTTCGCTTCGTGCGCTTCGGTGCAGGTTCGTGGTCCTCGTCCGGGTTTATCGAAGAGAGGATATGCCGCCTGCGCGGCGAAGTCGGCGGGCTTGTCATCGTGTGCGTCCCATCAGCGCGTGTGGACGTGGGTAGTCGGAATTTCCGATGAGGATGGGGCACAAGGTTTCGCAGATGAAAAGAGCGAAGTAGGAGGGGTCGTCCTGGGAGTTAGTTGACGTCGTAGGTTTTGGCTTATCTTATCGCGCGGCGTTGATGGTCTTCCTTGTTGCGGGGCTTGGCAGTTGCCGTCCCTGGATCATTCCTGCGAGATAAGGTTAAGTCCGCCTCCCCGCCAGCAACGGTCAGGTACATTCCTCATGTACTTAACTTGAGGCTGAACGGAGTGCAACGTCGATTGATAAGGGACATCTACCGTCGATTGTGGTTGTATTTTGCGCCAGCATGCTTCCAGCTACCATCTCATCTGTCCCTCACGGGGTCGATTTCTGACACCTTCTCATGACTCCGCGCCTCAACCATGATGACATGGGAGCCTCTCGCGGATCTAACCATTTTCATGGTGACTGGTACTGCAGGCGCTCACTATCGCTGCTGAGGCCTAGGAAATGCTCATTTGTCTCATCTGTGCCACCTTCAAAGTATTGCTCTAACCTCAATTTATTCTATGGGCATCTGCTCTTGTACGTCGTATTCGCCTTGCTCATGCCTATTTTAGACTTCGGAGCTCTAGGCAAGGATCCAAGTTAGGAACGTAGTGGATGATCTGGATGCCAATACCTGACTCCGACTCCCAGGCTGATCATGTTTACTATCCTCCTCATTCCTGACTTTCACTCGCCTTCCGCTCTTCTAATAGATCCTTTGTGATCCAAAGATGTTCGATAAAATCCGGTAATCGTTCCCGCAGCTCCTCGCTTACGAAGTTGAGCATATACTCGCCGGCTTTTCGAGGGATCCATGCAGGCAAAGAGCAAGGGATCCAGACCCGGTGATCTTCAGAGTGGACCACTTCTGCAGCTACTCGTTTCGAATAGAATCTTATTAGTGCATCGCAAGCCGGGCAACAGCGTCCGGTCACCGCCAGATGGGTGATATCCTTCTGGAAGATGTCTGTCACTTCCTTGTCAGGGAGAATGGTGCTTGCGGGCACCACGAACTCGCTACCCAGTCTGCGCCTTTCCCTAGCTAGCAAATGGAGAGAGATCACGTATGTCTCGGGATGGCATTCCCCACTGAAGTAAGATGTTTCCAGGTCGATGTCTTCCCTTGGGGGCTCAGATTCTCTTCGCTCAATGTTGATCAGTTCGCAGATTTGGCTCTGATCCTTTTCTGACAACAGGTAACAGAACAGCTTAAAAGTGCGGAGCAGTTCTCCTAGAGGAAGCTTTTCGTGATCCTCGTTGTTTGGTGGAATATCAACAAGCTGGAATTGTGTTCTAGACAGTGTTTCCATTGCTCGTCTTTTATCCTTGGCATTCAGGAAAACCGAGCCTGATTCGATTTCAAACATGCCATTTGAATGAGCAGTGATATTATCGAGATACACCATTGCAGCTCTTGACCAGGTCTTACGAGACAGGTGATCGAGAACAGAGAGGTCGAATGCTTCGTGGCCGAGTTCGGCCTGGTCGTAGTATGGCCCCATCCCAGCCTCCTGGAGGATATACTCACCAAGAGAAGATGACGGATTGTAGATGGCGGCGTCTGGATACAGCGGCGAGGCGATGAAACTGTCCATGTCTTCCGTTCTGAACCTCCCCTCGAGCCAATACAGGTGCGAATCCAGCGCATGGCGAAATTTCCTCACAAACACGTTGAGCATGTAAACCCAGCTGTTGAACTCCACTGCCAGTTTATACAGCCCAGTGCCTTGTAGATGCTCTCTTTCAGATTCGGGTTTCGACACCTTGGACCTTGTTTCGTGATACGCCTTCTTAGCAGCAACAAGGTGGTCCAGCTTCTCTGCGGAGGCCCTCAGTAATGAGCGAAGAATATGTTGAAAGGCTTCCTTGTCCGTGTTGGTATGGTACCAACTCGAGATCGCTGGTTGATAGTTCTCGATACTCTCTCCATATCCATTTTCTCTGAGGAATTCAAGTATGTGATTCAGTCGTGCCAAGGAACATTCAGAGAGCGGCTGGTCTCTGAACAGCGACGACTCTCTCTTCTGGGTAGGAACGCGGCAAGTGAGGTCATGCGTCAGGATGTTGTAGAAGTTTCGTCTGTTACTGCCGTTGGCTTCCTTGATATTTCTTATTTCGTCTGACTCCGTTTGTCCCTTTGCGGCTGCGTCAGTCTTCGTACTCTCGTCTTCACCCGTCTTGTCGTCTGACATCGTCTTCTCCGAGCCATATGGATCGTCCGAGCCTCGGAAAAAGCGTGCCTGAATCTTCTCGCACCCTGCGATGATGCAGTATACACGAAACTGGGTGGTGGCCTGCTGCAAAGTATCGGCCGTACGAGCATCTCGCATGCGGTTGAGAAGTCGCACAACCTTACTGGCATGTTCGATGAAGTCGCCTTTGACCTGGAAATGTGGTTTATCGGTTTCAACTGACTTTTGACCCTCGACGTCTTCAAGATGGGCACCCAACCGACCTTCAGAAACTCCGCCGTCGGTGAGGTTTGTGACTCTGCACCTCGCATGCCCAGTCGAAGCATCTGTCATGCTCACTGACGCTGCTTCAGACTGGCCGCCCTTGGCAGTTCGAGCACTTGCGACTATCACGCACCTAGGCGAGTCGCTGCTCATGTCGAAAAGAGCGGTAGCAGCGAACTCGTCCTTTCGAGCGAGGATGTTCGCAAAGCTAGAAGCGTAGACGTAGCCTCGTCCAGTAGCGGTGCGATCTATTCTTACGTAGTCGCGGGGCATGTGTTCGGAAGCTTCAGGCTTGAAAACATGGTTCGTCAGGGATAAAAGCTCCGTCATGGTCCGAAATCTCAAGTGTTCGTCTCGTGAAAGCAACTCCATGCTAAAGGTTGTCGGATAAGATTGATTGGTCTATGAAGACGTGTAAAAGGTAATGTTTGTGAGGAGTATTGTCTCGGCTGAATATTTACTTACAGTAATTTAGCGTCGCATAAGGAAGAGGAGCCAGCCGAAAGGCTTCTTCGGCTTTTTTATAGACGCAGAAACTACCTTGTGCGCTCGAAACCTGGATAGGAGGTAATGACTGGAGCAGTGGACGACCTTGTTGGCGGAAAAGTTGAGTTTTGACTCAAGTTTCTCCTTCACAGAAATTCATGCAGGCAAAGTTTACTTTGGGACTTGAAATAAGTCCTTGGGTCTCACACGATGAGTTTGGAAATATGTAGGGTCCGACATCTAGAGCAAGGCAACAAACAAACCTAGTCGAGACATGCTAATAAAACGCGTGTTCTTGAACATCGAACATGTTTGTGGCAAACTCACCCGGCGACAGTCTCATGCGTAGAGTATTCAGTCCTGGTTGTCGAGCGTGAAAGATAGATAGCACCGTGGTTGTGGTATCTGTCTGCTTCCTGATTTACTCTCCTCTGCATCTTTGCTCCCGTCCCACTTTCTTGTCCCTACCCATTCTCTTCCAGTATGTCCTTGCCTATGGTCTCCCAACTCATGTCTAAATTATTCAAGCGCCTGCCCCAAAGGGAGACAAAACCGAGCAATCTTACCTTTCCGCTCACCTCTCACGATTCTCTTTTCCCCTATTCCTCACAAATATCTACTATCTCTTTTGGCCCATCTGGACACCCGGCAATTTGTCAAAGTGCAGCTCTCGCACTCGCTGAGATCTCATATTCGTCCTCTTCGATACGCGTCCAGGCTTCCGATCCACTTGATATGTTTATTCTCAACTTAAAGTTTATTCATACCCTGATGGACGACCTTGCTAGCCCCTAAATTTCCCGTTAAATACAATCCACTCGTAATTGTTCTGCTTCATCCCACCAACTTGATGTTCACATCTTTTATTGTGGTATTCTACGTCCCTCCCTTGGGTATGTCTTTTCGGTTGCATGCTTCCACTCTCTGGCGGCTCCCTGGACGTGTTTCTAGTCTCCGTCCGCACTTCAATCTTGATCGAGTGGTGTGAAGAACAATAGCGAAACAGCGACGGCGTCAACATGAGTACTAGCGATGTCCAACGTAGAGACGTCCTCTCACGCAACGACATACTGAGGCTTCGATCCATAACACAACTCCTATCAATAACGAACGGTTACCAGCTCGATTCACGCCCCCTTTCACTTGAAGACATCCGATTCGATCCTAAAGGCAGAGACGAAGGCTCCACGTACAGGAACTACACGAATGCCTTTGCGAGACTCCTCGTGCGCGAGGACGAAAATGTCACATTGACGCTGCAGGTCCCCAAAAGACCAAAGGAAGGCGACCCTGAATCAGACCATGCTGTCATCACGATCGCCGTGCGGAATGCAGGCAAAGACGAGTCTTCACCGCGGGATTTTCCCCAGGAGGCAGTCTGTCAAACTTCGCGGCTGGACGGTAAGGGCATTCCTAACGGCACTTCGGTGACACAATACTACGTCAGAAACATGGCGAACATCACCGCCAGCACGCACGCCGACAATATCGTCTACTTCTTGAGAAAGTTGCGGACTGCAGGCACCCCCCGTGAAACCATCCAGGCTCTGACCGTACTCCGCCGGTATGTGGCCATCTCATGCTGCGAGAAGATGGACGCGGGGACTTATCGACGAGAAGGGGAGAACAAACGCAACTTCTACACGGCTATTACTTCCGACACGATCGCGAACTGCAAGGAATATTGCCAATGGGATACGAGCAGAGCCACGCCTTTTTCTGCGGAGGAATTCAGAACCATGCAAGCAGTGGTCGCCTTTCTCCGACGCAAAACATTAGGCCAAGGTCTTGAGAACTACCCATACCAGAGCAACCCGTGGTACGACATGGACGGGAGGAAAGCGTTCCAGGCCGTCCTCAGTCGGCTCGTGAAAGGTTACTGCAAGGCGGTCAGTCGAATGGTTAGACGAAGATCTGATCGTCAGACATGGGGGGCTGATAGCTCATATCTCGACTATGTAGCAGATCAGCTCGTCGCCTGGGCTTTGTACCTTGAGCTGTTCCACCGCGTTTTTGGGAAAAGGATTTACTTACACCTCGACTGGGTTGGTCGTGCGTGCAAACTCAATTCCGCCCTGCGTGTGGACTTAGGGACGCCGCTATATCACGAGTACTACGACAAGGCTACCATCAGCGAGACCACCAAGGGTCGACGGAAGCACACGTATGCGGATGACAATCCAGAAAGAGAAGTGCTAAGTTTCCTTGACGAGGTTTCAGAGGAAGATTGGGCAGAAGCCGGGGAGTTATACATAAGAAATCTCTTGGTGCATGTTAGAGCTTTAAGGTATTTCGCACCCAACTCTGACCAGCTGGAGAGAGAATCGACAGATCTCAGGGAGAGACACGAGCAGACCGACGTGCCAGAGATACTGTCGGAGGCAGAATTTCGTTTTCTCGAGGGCACGATGGACGACGGGGACCGCGAGATGCTCCCCATCAGCGAGCTACTGCGCACCTCAAGAAGAGGCAACGGCCAGACGAGATCAAAGAAAACGCAACAATATATCATGGGCTGGATCAATGCCCAACGCAGGACGCTTCGACTAGACTCCGCGTACGACTTCGACGCCACTCACTTTTCCGGCACTGTTCACCCCGAAGCTGCGATGCTCGGTATGCAGCTCTTGCCCCAAACGAAACGTCCCCTGGAGTTGGTGGTTACGACTGAGCGGTGCTGCCCAGTTTGCGCTTATTTCTTCGAATTCTGCAAGAAGAGGTATGGGCAAGGAAAAGTTCTGGGCGTCGATGTTGATTCTGACTGGAGTGCGTGTTCCTTGCCGTCGTGGGCACCAAAAAGAGCTGGGCAATACCTGCTGAGGTGGGCAGAGCGCGTCCTTAATGACCGATTGGATACCATGGTAACAAGACGCAAAAACGACAGTCAGCAAGATGTGCCCGCAGGCGGTAGATTGCTATGTGAAAGCACGACCCAAAAAGCAGAAGGGAAAAAGGACAATAAGACGCAAAAAAAGGTAAGATTCGTGGTCTAAGGACATTAGAAGATGTACAGAGACCCAAGATAATTGACCGACCTTATGCGTCATTTACCGAACGACTTGTGGATATCAGAGATCTTCGCCCGGTGACAGAAAGTCCGGACTTACATTATATTACAAGAAGGATGACCCGCAAGACCTGCTTGCTTCCCAATCGATCTAAAACTGGATCATGCGTCGTGAATCGAGTATTCGGCCCACGTTCTGCTGGACAGCTTCAAAGCGCATGAACCCGCAACTTTCACTTTCTAGATGGTTCATGAGGGCGGCCAAGGTAGTGAACTCTTTGCCACAATGTCTATTAGGACAATGGTATAGTGCTTGTTGGTGAACCGGCGAGTTGAGGTGCTGGTCGAGCGATCTCAGCTTTCCGTATAAGTTTCCGCATATGTAACACTGATATGCATCAAGTCTATAGTTGTACGAGTTCTCGCTCGCCGAGTATGAGGGAGAGCCGTGGAACTCGAGCAACTTCTTGGAGATGACGCCATTTGGGTCCCGGCGTCTGACGGCTTGATATAGAGCATCGCGGTCGAGGGGCGCGTTGGGACAGCTTCCTCTTTCAAGGTGGTGAACCAGGCCGGTTGCGGAAGCTCGCTCGACTCCGCAAAAGGGGCAGGGGATGCCTGATGCGCGGTGGACTCTAGAATTCAAGTGCTGTCTTGTGTCAGACAATGGCAGCATCATTGGATTAGGAGAGATATCGAGAAACCTGTTGAATAGCGTTCCAGGAGGTGAAGTTTCTGTCACAGGGACCGCAATGCAAATGTTCTTCGGCTTCATGTTCCCACTTGTCCTCGTTGTCGACAAAGTAGTCGTCGCAACTATAACACTCAAATCTAGGCCGGGAATGGCCGGTGGCATTGCAATGCTGATCCCTAGCTTGCCAACCAGCCCAGAATTGGCGGAGACAAGTACCACAGGTAGCGGGCATAATTTCAACGTCCAACCCGCGGGGTTCTTTTCATGCAAAAAGTGAGTGTATGAAAGATGAAGCTCTTCATGGCAGTCACGTCGCACACGGCGGGGTTTATCTGTTGATAAACGTGTCACAAACTCTATAACCAGGTCAGGGCTCTGACAGCTATCGGATCAGCAGAAGAAGCAATTTGCTGGAGTTGCATTGACGGAAACAGATCAAACAACCGGCCACTCAGCTCTTGAAGAGTGAGACTAGGGGTCCAATCCGGCTTAAGCTTCGATTGAGCTTTCTTCTGAAGTTGCGATGGCACTCTCAGCTCAGGACGTGCCAATTAAGCAGTGCAATGAATAGCCTCTACGGGTTGCCGTACGTTGTCGCATCTCCACGAAGGCACGGAGGCTTGTTCTAGTATCCGAGCGTCTTACCTCTCGCGTCCTCACAATACGTCGTCTTCGTAAACGCGGATAGGTGGTCTGGAGGCAGAAGGAATTGGGGATCCGAGTTGCCGACGCGACCTGATGCGCGCGACTCAGCTACCCACCCATCTCCATACTGCGTAGTACAGGCGTAGGTACGGCGGGCTGGCTGCTGACTGGACAAGCTCCTGGGGTTGTGCATGCGTCGGAGGTACCGGATATGTATCGCGAAAAGCCGAATGCGGGACAGGCTTCAATGCAGGTCGTCATAGCTCCCCACTTTTCCGAGAGCTAAACTGCGGTGAGCCCTGTGACTGGCACCGCCAGAGGTCGCTGTGGTCCTCCGAACCCGAGCGAACAGTGGGAAAGCTGACAAACCATGCAGCGTCACTCACAGCGACCCTCGCATTTTGGAACTGAACCTGGGCCGTCCTCTGCACTCTTGAGTGGACCTCCACCTTTCTTCCAGTGTCGCCTCTCACTGCTCTGCTGCACCGTGACCCTCTCGACACTCGCGGCACGTCGCATCCCGATACCGTCTCGACTCGACTCGGTCGTCCCTCCAAAAACTTTTTTTGCCTTTCCCTTTTCCCTTCGCTCCCACCGCCACGACAAGAGTCGACCGTGTCGTTTCTTGTTTTGTTTCCCCTTCGCCCCGTGTACATACATACGAGCGAAAACAATTGGAAACGGCCTGCGATAACGAGAAACCCCACGCGATCGAAACATCCCCAGCGCTTCGCTCTGTCCACGACAACTTAGCATGCGTTGACAGGCGGGCCCGGGGAACCGCAGAGCATTCAACATGGACTATTCCAACTACTCGTCGCAGCGCGTGCTGCACACCGGATCGTTCACCGGCTTCCATCGCATGGGATCACTCGGTAGCCACTATCTCTCCGCGACCGAGCATATCAAACAGCCCCTATGCGGCAACGAGGAGGGTTGGGGGCCATTGAGCCCCATCCGATACGACTTCACACCCTGCTTCATTGATGTTTGGATAGCCTCCGTCGCTGCCTTTGGTGTAGTCTTTGGACTCCTCGCAATCATCTGGCTTGTCCAGCGCAAGCGACCTTCCGACGCCCCCAAAGACTGGCACTTCTGGGCGAAGCAGGTAAGTCTTACTTGCGCCCATTCCCCCCGCTCCCTCCGGCTGACATGTCGCCTCTGCAGACACTACTTGGATTCATTATCGCCGATGTCATTGTACAACTCGTAATTCAAATAATTAGCTATCCCGGTGTCTGGTACGGCGACTTCAGGTTCTGGACTACCGTCGGCACCATCCTCTCCCTCGGTGTAATCTTTTCCATCCAATGGCTCGAGCACGCCCGGCTGCGCAATGCGAACGGCGTCGTCCTGTTCTACTGGCTGTTTCTCCTGATCGCATACGCCGTAAAGCTCCGATCTCTCATCTCCCAGCAGCTGTACACTAAGAACCAGGCCTACTTCATCACTTACACAATCGGCTTCGCACTGTCCATCGTGGAGTTTGGCCTCGAGTGGCTCTGGCCCAGGAAAATCAGCGCATACGAGGCTCTGATTGACGAGGAGGAGTGCCCCATCGAATACGCGACTGTCTTTTCTCTCTTGACCTTTTCGTGGATGACCCCTTTGATGCGCTACGGCTACAAGCAGTACTTGACCGAGGACGATCTTTGGGGACTTGCCAAGGAGGACCAGACGAAGAACACTGGAGACGCATTCCAAGATGCTTGGGAGATTGAGCTCAAGAAGAAGAACCCTTCTCTGTGGATTGCCATGTTCCGAGCCTACGGCGGCCCTTATGCGGTGGCCGCGCTCTTCAAAATTGTCAATGATGTCACCCAGTATCTCCAGCCGCAACTGCTCAAGTACCTCATCGCTTTCGTCGATTCGTACAGCAGCGAAAGCGACGCCGAGGAGGAGCCGGTCATCAGGGGCGCTGCGCTTGCGTTGGCCATGTTCGCATGCGCCGTGCTCCAGACTGCCATGATTGTAAGTTGCGTTCCCAGCACTGAGTAGACCCGCTGACTAACACGATGCAGCACCAATACTTCCAACTCGCGTTCGTCACCGGCATGCGTATCAAGGGCGGTCTTGCGTCTGCCATTTACAAGAAGTCCATGAAACTGTCCAACGAGGGCCGGTCTTCCAAGACGACTGGTGACATTGTGAACTACATGGCTGTTGATGCGCAACGTTTGCAGGATCTGACCCAGTTCGCCCAACAGGTCTGGTCCGCACCTTTCCAGATCATCATCTGCATGGTGTCCCTGTATCAACTGGTTGGCTGGTCCATGCTTGCTGGTATTGGTGTCATGATTATCATGATGCCTGCGCATGGCTTCATTGCGAGAATCATGAGAAACTTGCAGAAGGAGCAGATGAAGAACAAGGACAAGCGAAGCCGTCTCATCAACGAGATCATCACCAACATGAAGAGCATCAAGCTCTATGCCTGGGGTGCTGCTTTCATGAACAAGTTGAACTTTGTGCGAAATGACCTCGAGTTGAAGAACCTGCGCAAGATTGGCGCCACTCAAGCTTTCGCCAACTTCACCTGGAGTACCGCTCCCTTTTTCGTGTCTTGCTCTACCTTTACCGTGTTCGTGTTGACGCAAGATAAGCCCTTGACGACTGAAATCGTCTTCCCAGCCCTGAGTAAGTCCTTGTCCTCGCCTCTCTAAAGATCAAACATTGACCTCGTGTAGCTCTCTTCAACCTCCTCACTTTCCCTCTGGCTGTTCTTCCCATGGTCATCACCTCCATCGTCGAGGCTAGCGTTGCGGTCGGTCGTCTGACTGACTTCCTGACGGCTGAGGAGATCCAGCCTGATGCCATTACCATTAAGCCCGCCCCTGAGGAAATGGGAGAGGAGACTGTCATGATCCGAGACGGAAACTTCTCCTGGAACCGCCACGAGGACAGGGAGGTCCTCAGGGACATCGACTTCACCGCCTACAAGGGCGAGTTGTCTTGTATCGTCGGCAGAGTCGGCGCGGGCAAGTCGTCCTTCCTTCAGAGTATCCTGGGTGATCTTTGGAAGGTCAAGGGCGACGTCCAGGTTCATGGAACTGTAGCGTACGCCTCTCAGAGCGCTTGGATCTTGAACGCCACGGTGAAGGAGAACATTGTCTTCGGTTACCGATATGATTCCGAATTTTATGAAAAGACTGTCAAGGCCTGCGCTCTTCTCGACGACTTCAATCAACTTCCCGACGGCGACGAGACTGTCGTCGGAGAAAGAGGTATCTCTTTGAGTGGCGGTCAGAAGGCTCGTGTTGCTCTGGCCAGAGCAGTTTACGCTCGCGCTGATATCTACCTTTTCGACGACGTCCTGTCTGCCGTGGATTCGCATGTCGGCCGCCACATTATTGAGAATGTCCTGGGCCCCAGAGGTCTTCTGAACACAAAGACTCGTATCCTTGCAACCAACGCCATCGCAGTCCTCCCTGAGGCTAGCTACATCACTCTGCTCCGAGACGGTGAAATCGCCGAGCGAGGAACCTACAAGCAGCTTGTGGCCATGAAGGGCATGATCAACGAACTCATGAAGACCGCTGGACAAGACTCAGGACCATCTTCCTCGGCCAGCTCGAGCGGTTCCAGCAGCGAGACTTCCACGGTAATCGAAGCCGAGGGTAGCAGCCAAGAGAAGGCCGAAATGGAGGAAGCCCAGGAGCAGTTGCCCGAGATGGAGCCTATCAAGACTGGCGCTGCCATGCAGAAGAAGAAACGGTCGTCGAGCATGGCAACCCTCCGTCGTGCAAGCACTGCCAGCTTCAGAGGCCCTCGTGGTAAACTCACTGACGAGGAAGTCTCCGGCAGCAAGACCAAGCAGGCCAAGGAACATTCCGAGCAGGGCAAGGTTAAGTGGGATGTGTATCTGGAGTACGCCAGAAACAGCAACATTGTTGCTGTCTTCATCTACCTCGTGACTCTCGTCGCCTCCCAGTCAGCCAACATTGGCGGTTCTGCCTGGCTCAAGACCTGGGCTGAGCACAACGCCAAGGCTGGCGCCAACCCCGAAGTTGGCAAGTACATTGGCATCTACTTTGCATTTGGCATCGGATCCTCTCTCCTGACCGTCTGCCAAACTCTCATCTTGTGGATTTTCTGCTCTATCGAGGCATCACGAAAGTTGCACGAGGCCATGGCCAACGCGATCTTCAGGTCCCCTATGTCATTCTTTGATGTCACGCCTACCGGCCGCATTCTGAACAGATTCTCCAGGTTAGTAGCCCTACTCCCTTGATGTCTCGAAACAGACACTAACTTGCATCCAGTGACATCTACAGGGTTGACGAGGTCCTCGCCAGGACATTCAACATGCTATTCGTAAACGTTGCTCGCTCCGGCTTCACTTTGGGTGTTATCGCGATTGCCACTCCTGCCTTCACTGCTTTGATTATTCCTATTGGCCTCATGTACTACTGGATCCAACGATACTACCTCCGCACCTCCAGAGAGCTCAAGAGACTTGACAGTGTCACCAAGAGTCCGATCTATGCCCACTTCCAGGAGTCTCTTGGAGGTATCTCAACCATCCGAGCCTACCGCCAGCAACAGAGGTTCGAGCTCGAGAACGAATGGCGTGTCGACGCCAACCTCAAGGCTTACTTCCCCTCGATTAGCGCCAACCGATGGCTGGCCGTCCGACTGGAGTTCATCGGCGCCATCGTCATTATGTCTGCCGCTGGTTTTGCCGTCGCCTCCGTCGCGAGCCACAGCAACCTTAGCCCTGGTCTCGTCGGTCTGGCTATGTCCTATGCTCTGCAGATCACCACATCTCTCAACTGGATTGTCCGTCAGACCGTAGAGGTCGAGACGAATATTGTCTCGGTTGAACGTGTTTTGGAGTACGCCAGGCTGCCTAGTGAGGCCCCTGAAATCATCAAGAGCAACAGGCCTCCCGTTGCTTGGCCCTCCAAGGGCTCTCTTGAGTTCAAGAACTACAGCACTCGCTACCGCGAGGGTCTGGACAATGTGCTCAAGAACATCAATCTCGACATTAAGTCGCATGAGAAGATTGGTGTCGTTGGCCGCACGGGAGCCGGCAAGTCATCATTAACACTGGCATTGTTCCGCATCATCGAGCCGACCGTTGGTAACATCAGCATTGATAACCTGAACACATCCTCCATTGGACTTCTGGACCTCCGTAGAAGACTTGCTATCATCCCGCAAGACGCGGCCCTTTTCGAGGGCACTATTCGGGACAACCTGGATCCCGGCAACGTGCATGACGACACCGAGCTTTGGAGCGTGTTGGGTAAGTGACACAGAAAAAATGGCCGTCCCTCACCGACCCAATCGTCAAGAAACCCCGCCCTCGCCCTCCATGAGAGGGTGTCTTTACCCCTCCTTCACCGCGAATTGGAGCTAATGCGCGGTGCTATCACAGAACACGCCCGGTTGAAGGACCACGTATCAAGCATGGAAGGCGGCCTCGAGGCGAAGATTAACGAAGGAGGTGAGTTACCATCAATTTCTGCGCCGCTTTTTGTCGGCTTTGAGGCTTCGGCCATCCAACGTCCCCTCATCGGCTGTCCGCAGACCTGTGTTCCCGAACCACGTCGTGAGCTTTTCGCGACGTTGTATCGGACTTCAAGGAGGCGAGGAGACAGCAGTCACCTTTCACATGCATCCATCGCCGCATTCAGAGTCCCCTGCATGATCTCCCGCGCATGCAGTCAATGTCTCGTGCTGGCTTATCTCATCCTGCCCCCATTCTTCGATTGTTCTTCGCCTTGTCTCAACCCATAGACCGAATAAGCCGCATGTACTACGGGCCAAGTGCTGACTCAATACCGCGTCTAGGCTCCAACCTCTCACAGGGTCAGCGGCAGCTCGTGTCGCTCGCCCGTGCCATGCTGACGCCGTCCAACATTCTCGTGCTCGACGAGGCCACGGCCGCCGTGGACGTCGAGACGGACGCCATGCTGCAGACGACGCTGCGCTCGCCCCTCTTCGCCAACCGCACAATCATCACCGTCGCCCACCGTATCAACACCATCCTCGACAGCGACCGCGTCGTGGTCCTCGACAAGGGCCAGGTCGTCGAGTTCGACACCCCGCAGGAGCTTATCAAGAAGCAGGGCGTGTTTTACGGGCTTGTCAAGCAGGCCGGTCTGGATACCGAATAGAAGGAGATGGACTAGCTGATGGTAGCTGCCGATCTTACTTTAGAGGTTCTGCCTAACCAACAAGAAAAAGTTTTTTCATTGCCAACTGTGTGTTGTGAAAAGAGAAAAGGGAAAAGCGCATGGAGTTTGTGTAACCTGCATCAATATAGCTGTGTGTGTGTGTGTGGCCTGCGAGCGAAGAGTGGTGGGAGGGGAGGAGCTGTGTATGGACATGTCATCATTCTTCGAGAAGGCGTTTTGTAGATTTACTCTTCGAGACCTCGTCAAGCATCGCGTCTACTTCCGGTGTACCTTGAACCCTTGAACAAGTCCTTTGTGTGCATGTCTGTGTCTGCCTGCCAGTATCCGACGGAGAAAACGGTGGTTGTCCGGGTAGTGTGTGCTTCGCTGCGTATGTGATGTGTCTGTCGTCATTGTACGCACCCCCTCCTCCCTCCTGCTGTCGCTACGTCCGTCACCTTACGGTTGGCCAGAGATGCTGTTCGTATCCGGCGAGGCGGTTATCCGGCACACCCCTTTTCTCACCTTCTCCCTCTTTTCAGTCGCCGGGCCATAGAAGGACCGCATCGAACACCACTTGTTCGCCTTCAGTAGTTCATGAAGAAATGTGGGTGTTGTTCGGATTGCTTAGTTTGTGTAACACATGTCTGGGCCTTGACCGGACAGCCGTCACTGGCTGAATTGGGGGAGTTTTTCTTGGAGGGTGTCGCGTGGGTGGTGTGTGGGTGTGTTGTGTAACGTCAGCGTGGGCAGACGCGGCAATTCGTGGCTTAGTGGCTGCCGAGGGTTGGACGGCCGTCTGGGTGGGACGACGATGATGTTGGTGCACGTCGCGTGGAGGTTGTGAGACGAGCGTAGGCAGGCAGGATGTATGTGGTGTTTTTCTCTGGAGGGGGTGCCGTTTATTGTCTTCGGCTTTTGATGGTATTTTCGACGGTGAGGGTTTCGGTTTTTGGTGGTTTTCTTGAATTAATTTACGGGATTTGAGGGCCCCGGGCTTGGTGATCGGGCGGCTCCGTGACGGGAGGACGTTGTTGGGGGGAGGGTTGGAGGTCGGAGGCCGGCGATATGTGGTTGTTGAGGACCGGACGGGACCGGGTTGGTAGTTTCACGGCTTGGACGTGTGGTTCTCCCCATGACTTGACCATGTGATGCAAACTTCTTTTCGCCGTGGTCTAACCTACGTCACGGTTCGGGTCTCTATGTTGAGGTGCCTCGAGGTTTCAAGCCTGGCATGCCCGCCGGGACGAATTCGGAAGCTTCTATGATGGACTTGAAAAGGCCGAACTTTTCGTACGGACATTGAGAATCCAAATGCTGGCTTTGGTGACACGCCTTTTCGCGAGATGCTATTCACTCTCGCCAGCATAGCGTAATGACATCAAACGCGGCTGTGACTGTACGCTATGATGTCCTGATGCAAGTCGTTATCCTCGTCTCTTTTCGTCTCCGTCGTTTCCGTATTACGATGAATATACTCGCACCTGGATCGCCTATCGTTGCGCTTTGTCTCTAGTTCATATTGACGTGAGACACCGAGAAAGTTCAAGGTATAATGCCTCGTATGATATCCAGGGTGTCTCGACTCTTTAGTCACACTACAAGGCATTTTTCCTGGTTTAACAGTAACAGTCAATCACCGTAGCAGGCTTTTATGCGAGTCCGCTGGCCCATAAGTAGACCAGTCATTTGACATCCTTTCGATAAGGCAATGACGTCTACGGGATATGCCAGCGAGAGATGGAACCATCTTCATAAAACATTGAACGGAACAATAAATTGAAGATCAATCAGAAGGCATCATCTTCGGGAGTCTCAGTGCCCATAAGCCTTATACATGAGTGATTGCAAGCTATGATAGAGTCTCACACCCTCTTCATGCTATACCTACTTTAGTCAGTATCCTCATCCGTGGATATTCCCTGTTGCTTATACCATTTGAATATTCACAGCTCTTAGGTGAAAACTCCGCTTCTTCCCCTGTTTAGCGTCGACGTCTGAATATTAGAGCCGGGAGTGTTCGGCGGCTGATTAAGACACGGACATCTTGGAGAGGCCATTCGTGTGAAAAGGCCTTAAACTTTCTACTGTTATTGTTGAAAGTCAGATATGATTTAATGCCATGGGTGTCCTCTATAATTGCAGTCCAAAGTCTGCGGGGTGCGCATGGCCCTGAACGGCAACGTTGACTTTGGCACAGGCTTAAATTGCAGATATGTGTTTCAGCAACATCTTGGGAATCAATACATAGACGAGTCCTCGAGCTAATCTACATCAGAGCTCGGTGCGGAAAGTAAACGGCAATATCGAATTTGTACGATCGAGTCTGCGTCTATCGTTGTCGGTGGAATTGCCCTGTTTTCGACAGTATTGCTTTCATTTACTATCTTCTGGTAGATATGAGAACGAATAGTTACCAGAAAGTCCCGTCCTTGTGACCTTCCTTGATCCTCAGATACCAGCACTCCGGTGAACGAATGGTGGCAATCATGATGAATGAGAGCGGACAAAAACACCATTATTTCAAGAACAACGATACATCTGAGATCGACATCGACCGGATTAGATGGGAAACGTGTTGCAATATATAGCCCGATTAGAGTTGAGCGCAAGCATGGCGGGAAGGACGCATCTTTGACAGGACTGTACGTGCCAGACGAGGGACGTTGACTCCAGAGTGGAAAGGTATAAATCGGGACTCTTCGATTCAATAATTTCAAAGAGAGACAATTTGACATGAATGTCCCCCCGGTTCCAGTAATTCAAGGCTCAAGTCTCCTACCTAGCCAGAGTGGCGAACGTCATACCAGGGACGCGTAGGCATATGATGGTAGAACGATGAGCGGCGACGCTCGCCGCGTATCCGAAGCCATAAACGAAGGGAAGAGAGTGATAACAGAAGGCCTCTAGGGCCGGAGAGCAAATGGGGACGGTGAAGAGCCCGTTGACGAGGCGATGACCTTGCATAGGGCTCGGGGTTTGGTCGGTCAACGTTACCTGACCAGACGAGAATTCGGATTGATCTTGCCCGGAGAATACAGAGCCCGAAGTCATCTTAAATAGCAAAGCAAGATTCATCAAAGCAAGGAGCCGCCGGCTGTGTCACTTGAGATGCTGTCGCGCGGCCGGTCACACAACGGTGTTCGGATTAGGCATCCACCTCGTCCGCCATCCTCCCCTCACCGCAGAGCCTCAAAATGGGTTTGGTCCAGCCCTCCTTGCCGCGCATATGCCCGCCCAACCGCGGCGACAGAGCCCCAAAAGTTTAGTTATAGAGAAGTCAGAAGCTAATGAGAAATACAGAGCTGTAGCTGGCTCGAAACGAACGACTATCGCAGTCATTGAAGTAACCTAGATCTCGCTGGCAATTCAGGCTTCACCTCGTAAGAGCTGGGCCAGATGGCTGTCTAGATACGAACGGCAGCGCTAGGTTGTCAATTAGTGAGCCCTTTCGGCCGTTGAAATCAAACGCATCACCTCCATTAGGCAGGGGGTCATCGGTGCAAGTCCGTGAGGATTGTTGAAAGATATAGAAGGGGCAAGGGGGGGTAGTAGGACAAAAAGTTCTCGCGAGTTTTGATGGATAGTAGCGGGATGGGTAGAACATGTTCGTCGTGCTTGTGAGCGGCGATAGTTACGTGTGGGAGGGGGCAATCAAGGAAAGCTTCAGATTTGGGTGCCCACGATGGGACTTGACGAGAAGCAATGCGGGTCACAAAAGCTTAACATATTACTTCTTGACAGAAACAAACTCGTCTATGTATCAAGAAGAGCAAGACTTGACTCCACGAACACCATGGCTTCGCGGACGAGGGCCTGAACTCCCACGCGCTTCCCGCCTGCTAATCACGATGGGAACAACCTCCAGACCGCCGAGCTTCCAACGGAGTCTTCAGACAGAGTAACTAGGGTGCTGCAACAAGAGCATTATCTCAACACAGCATAGGCCATAAAAGACGTTCAAAGTTTCAGCCCCTGAGCGTTTGTTGTCCGCGGCATCACACGAAGGAGCAGGGACTTCGTCCGCGGGCCGGCAGGAGCACGATCTTAAGGCTATCACCTCTCTCAAGCTATCCAAGATTACCATTATCACCTGTGTATGTAGACGTGACTCGTTACACCGCCACTGCCAACTTGTCTTGTATACGTATGGGTTCGCAAAAAGGGGGCTCGCTTCGATATCGAGGATATGTTGGATCGCTGGACGTCGGGCGGGGGCCGTGTCAGTAGGCACTCAGTCGACGTCAAACAAGATGTCTAGGCGCGTTAATGGTTGATCTGGTCGTTTATCATTGTAACGGCGGTGGCTAGCGAATGCTGGCTTTACGATGGTGGCGAGGGCGTTCTCGTGGCATCTGGAACTCGGTCAGCGGCAACACGGGTCTGTACAAGACACCTCAACCTCCAACTTAACCTCAACGAGGCGTTGACTCCTTCGACCCTCGATGGTGCTGTCTAGCGGGAGAATACCGCGGGTGCTGATAACGGACAGCCAGAGGTGAGGCGTGGCGGAGCGCGGGCAGCGGAAGGGATCACGAAACGAGCGCAAACACTCACGATGCTCGGCCGCGGTGACTTGACGAAGAACAGCGAAAAAATATGGGAATCCAAAGAACGATAGATGACCTTCCCCAAGTAGCTTGTTGAGGTTCAGGAGTTTGCACTCGCTATGGCCCCCCACGGCCCGGAGACCGCTCCGGCGCTCGCGTCTACGCTTCAAAATCTATCACATTTGCTTCATCCGCAAATCTTACGACCGGCCTCCAATTTACCACAGTCACAGGGCTCTTTGAATCAATTGACCAGCAAAGCCATTCGTCGTGTTGGGCATTTCAACAGTCGACGGCTGGCTTGTGCGACTTGCCATACTAGACCGGCAATTGTCGAGCCTTCCTGGTTCGCTGCTATCCATCCAGAGCTAAAGAGCGCGTCAGACTGCACACCGTGGCTGAACCGACGATCTGTGGCTTGCGGCCGGTGCCAGGGGCCATCGATTACCCTGGGCTTGGTCGTCATTACATCTCAGGTGACTGAGCTGATGACAATCTGCTGGGAGTCTCTCGACTCCCGGCAGAGGGATTTGGAATGTGTACTGCTCCATGACGCTTCGTCAACAGGAAACAGCCACATGATCTGAGGCAAAGAGGTAGTCACGATACATCGGTGCCGTTCTCCAGCTCTCGTTTCCAGCTCGTGAAGCCCCGAGTCTGGGTATCCCCGACGCTCTATCCTACCTGCCAGTGGTCTACGCCCCCGCATGTTGGGACTTTTTGAGGCCTTGACATGTTACAACATAACAAAGTAGCTACTACCTCCAAACGATGGGGTTAAGACGGTCTAGTGTCGCCGTTAATGCGTTCAGTTCTCCCGTATCGGCCGCACGTCTCTCCCATGGAACGCGATTGGTTTCACCTGAAGCACTAGGGCACCGTCCTGAGAAAGGAGACGCCGTGCCAAAAACAGATGTCAACCATGACGCTATCAACCCGTTTCGATAAACACACTTGGCTTATTCCATCGTGTCGAGTATTGCAAATTTTCGTCGCGTTTCCCCCCCTTACGGCGTGGTGGGGGCGTAGTGCGCGGTCATTAATGACAGAGTTCTGGAGGGGGGTCAGGTTACCGGCCTCGCTCTGTGGTCAGTCAAAACCACGAGATTCTGTTGCTTTCGTGATACTCCGGAGATTTTTGCAGCATGGAGCGCGACAAAAAGCAAATCTGTCTTGTGGCGTGGTTGCTAAACGTCGCGAGAGTGTTTCTCGTCGAACAAAAGGAACCTCAAAATGCGCTAGCAAACGCTTCGGCCAGGAAAACCGTACCTTTGTTGAGCCCGGCCTTAGGCGAGGTGCTAAGGGCAAGGTACAACTCGTTGGAAGGGCATACGTATTGTCGAATCGGCCTCCGTTTGGCGGAACCAAACTTTACCCTTGTATCCAGTGGGAAACGCTTCGTGGACGACTATGGTGCGTGCTAAAGCTTGTGGGATTCTATAATCATCTCTGACTGCTTGGTCTGTCAAATGAGGATTGGCGTGTTGTCGTTGGCCAACCTGCTGTGTCACCGCTCATGCTGTGTAACCCAGACGAAATATCTGCACCCCAAGTAACCCTGTAAGACGAAGGCCACTGATATGACCAAGGAAAGAAACCAAAACATTCGTCCTTGAGATGGCGCACCCCCTGTATCGATATTTGTTGTCTCTCCAAAGGGCCGAGACACGGAGAATTTGGCTTCGGAGCTGGAGAAGTGTTGGAGAGGTGGCCGGAGAAGATCATGCTACTTGGTCCTTGTTTGACTACAGAGTGCTTTAAGTTTCTGTAGCAAGATAGAGCAATCAATCGACAGCCCTAGTATGAATGGCTCCATCTAGACTGGCGACTTCATGCTCATCAACAAATCTGTAAACTGACTCTCTGTAAGCCAGAAACCGGCAGTCTCCCTTGCCCACCGAACCGACTTCGGGGTTCGAGATCTGGGCTGCGTCTGGTCTACTCCGGCCACGAAATCATGTGGCTTAATTTTTTACAAGCAAATCGAACAAAATACCAGTGTCCGTCATGTCAAGATAGGATGACAGGTCGGTCGTGCCCTTGAGGCTCCCCAAGCCGCTCGGGCACTCAGTCCACATATTATTTGAACTCTGGCCATGTTTGACATGATAAAGAAGGTGAAAGATAGCCATTCGCTTGTTGGACCGGATATTCGCCATAGTGTCGGCCGACCTTCCGAATCTTTATATGTCTCCGAACTTGGTCTTGCCGCACCCGAACATGGGCACGCTGGGCAAGGATCAGAACACCGAAGACGACGGCCAATCGTTCCGAGCAGATGTTGTCCAGAAATCTTGCCGCCTTTCAGCTGCTGAAAGCTCGACAGGCGATGCGTGTGAAGGCCCGATATTGGGGTGGTCGCATACAGATGACGGGGTGTCCTCGCAGTTTGCTAGGTGTGACTTGTAAAGTCTTTCAGATGCCTTCTCCGAGACACGCTGACAGGAAGGAAATGAGAGGAGGCAATTGAAACGACGTGTACCATGACGGAGCCTAACGACTTTGTTGTTGCCCCTTCCCTCGTGGTCTGTGAGAGCCATTGGCCACTTGGTTGGTCTTGTTCAAATTGGTGTTCCAGTATTTATCGGTGGCTCGACTGCGCTGGGCCGCGTTACCACTGCAGCGGTAAATGAGCGGTGCAGGGCACCAACGGACCCGCGCGTAACGCAGGCACATGGCTGAAGGCTTCCGAACATGCGTTGAAGATTTACCGAATTGTATTCTGCGGCCGTTTGATGTTTTCAGACCCTACTTCCTGAGGAACATTCGCCTGGGAACATTGCTCATGATGTTCAATTAGAGTTGGAAGTCAAAATCGAGCTAACACAGACGCGTTCATCCGAGTTGGAAGAGTGAGGTTAATCAAGCCGCTATGCCACACCGCGCCGCGTAGACACCGTATCAAAGCGAGCACCTGGAGACACGGACATTGAACTAGCTTTCTGGCCCCAAGCACAAGCCAAGAACGCCCTTTGTTTGCGAAATGAGAGGGTCCAGTCCACGCCGCAGAACATGAGCAGGGTGACCGGCAGGCAGCAAATTCCACGAGTTCAACCATCCGATGGCCCGCGTGCCCCGGAGTGACGACAGAGAGGAGAAAAAAGTAGTGGAGATAAGTCCAACGGTGAGGTGAGGTGAGCTGTCAGACCGGGCTGTGGTAGGTACGGTTATAAGTGGAGAGTGCCGCCAGGGGGTCTGGGTCACAAGTGCAGTGACAACGGCTTCTGGTGGGTTACCCCAGTCGCCAGCTGAGGTTGAGTGGCTGTATTGCCTTACTTGTAGGTATCCGTACATTTGATGTTGGTGACGGAACAGGACGGCCTGCCCCTCTGGTGGAGAAAATGCACCTCGGCTTGGACGTCAGGGAATCGTCGACAATGCTGCGAATCACAGCTTTAGTTGAACATCAAGGGTAAGGGTTAGGATGGGGAAACGGTAGAGCAAAGAACCAGGAACACTTGCGTGTGAGAGATTCAGTTGGCGGAAGTCCATAAGGATCCGCTTGAGTGCTCCCTGCGCATTTCAAAAGAAGCACCGACTTGATGGAATCTCGGCCACTGTCGCCGTCGCCCTTGCAGCCAAGGATCTCCAACAAGCAACAAGCGAGGAACCGAGTCATTGCCTTCACTGATCCCCGGCTTCTACCCGCTACATGCCATGCAAAGTGGTGCATGGCCTCGACGGAACAATTTTGAGGAGTAATCATCGACCTTAGAGATAGAGGGACAGACAGCCTTCAGTCAGCCAGAAAACAGAGATGGTGGGAGGCGGAGGGTGCGAATAGCTGATGCAACCCCCCTCTTATGTTCTGACAGTTTTCCTTGCCTGGCTGACGAGCTGACTGTCCCAGAGGCATGGTAGAAAGTCTTCTTCAGGCCTGTCGCTCCTTGCAGACGGAACGGCGGAAGTCAACCAGAGAGGTCGAGACATGCAGTATGTTCTCCACGAGGCGTCCCCAGTAGGTTGACATGACGAACCAGTGGCCTGCATTCCATAAGCCTGCATACTCTCCGCCCAGTGTACGTTGATGCTGCAAGTAGGTATCGTGGTTTTGCAAGCGCAAAGCTTTTCGACCTCCTTGGTAGATCAGTAAATCCACTGCGAACATACGAGAGATGGTGAGTGCTCTGCCGCCAAGGTCAGCGCTGTTCCGCGGTAGGAGTCCTTTGACCCGAATCAGCGCATCATGCTTTTTTCTTTCTTCTGGCCAGCGCTCATTGCGAGAAACACTATGGCTCGGAATCTAAGCGCAGGTGCGTCCGCAACAGGTTTTCGCCTGACGCTGGGAAGATAGTGTCACGCCAAAGCAATTATTGACCTGCCCTAAGCGGGTTCCTTGGCTGCGAGCGAGCGCGTATTGTTGATGTCGAAGCGAGGGTCAGGCATTGTAATTATCGCGCTTTTCTCGGCTGAACAAGTGCCGTCGTGAGGAAAAGAAAGCATAAAACAAGTGGCTGTTGCCATTTTTGCTTTTTTTCGTTATGATGGGCGCAGGTGGTGGGGTGGCTCTTGGTTTTGCACTGAGACGTCGAGTTTTCCCACTAACCACATTGCCTCAGACATGCCTTTGGCCCAAGCGGCATATGCTACGCAGATTGGCCAGAATAAAAGCGATGTGGTGGACGGGCGTCCGCTCGAAAGCTCTGGGTGACTCTGGAACATGCATAGATGCACTGCAAAGCCATGTTTAGCGCAGTGGAGTTCAAGGTTTTTCCAGGCCGGCAGTTTTGGATCGATAGGATGTGACGATATCTTGCTTTTGCACTATTGTTCGAGACAAGCCGGTGCAATATGTGACAGAGTCGACGGCGGGCATCTGTGTGGACCGCACCATGACCGAAAGTGTGAGTGGTTGAGGGTCACTGACACGTTAGACTTGTCGAGACCAGTGGCTAGATGGTCCCTTGCCGGACCCCATTCCCACAGGCGGCTTTTTTCAGCAAGGCGACTTGGAAGGCATCCAATTCTGTGCAGCCGTGTAGGAAGCAGCCTGCCGTGTGACTCGAATGCAGTCAGGCGTGTCGAAGACTAAGCCGTATTGCGTCGACAATCGAAGAGTCCCTAAGGGGTGCGGGTGCAGCTACATTATGAGCTAACGAACACAGGACGTTGACAAGGGCGAGGCATGTAGGAAGGATACTTAGCATATGCAGAACATAGGACGTGCTGTAGGTGTTGACCATGAGCTTCGTGGTGTAGTCGGCAGTATCATCGTATCGGGATTTGAACCAGCGGAAGCCACCCAAAGAATTATTGCGTCGGGGAATGAAATCTGGACATCAATGCGACCCCGGGTTAACAACCGTCGGCAGCGAGAAAGGATGGGAGACACAGAGCAGAACGATGCTGCTCGACTAGCAAGATGCACGATTGATTGCTTCGGTTGTCGGTGAGGTGGCAGCTGCAATTCGATTGTAAGAGACCGAGACAGACAGCTTCTGCCCCTCGGCTTGGAAAGTGCTAGTCAGGTGTGATGACCCATTTGGACCAATCACGTGCTGGCGATTTGCCTTGAAGAACACAGGAAGGAGGTTCCGCTGGTAAGGTAGGCAGGCACCTACCTCGCCTGCCTTACTCACCCCCTTACCTAGGGTACCTTACTTTGCAGCAAAGGTCAGCACTATGAGCTCAGGGCTCGGGGGAAGCAGCCCCTCGACTGAAGTTTGGCAGTCACAGTCGGGCAACGAACGGAACAGAATACTCAATTCAGGAACTCACGAAAGGCACATATGCCAGTACCCGCATGCACGCCTGTGACAGCCCACCTACCTGCGAACAAAACGGCCCCGCTGGGCCTTGGAAACGGGACTATCAATTATTGGATTGCCATAATAGTAACGACAACACCACAACTCGCATGTCGGTACCCGTACGCAGCATGGCAGATCAAAACTAAAGGTCAGGTCATGTACTCGGAGGCGGGTAGCCGAATGCTCGGCAACAGGGTGCTTGCTGCCCCCAATACCAAACCTGACCTGAGATATATGGGCCATCAACCGGGCGTTCTTGGTCAGAGTTTTCGTTGTTTCTGGGCCGAGCATTCCGACTACCCCAAGGGACCAAAAATAAGGGATGGGGAGCGGGCTCGTCTGCCACTCGGCGACCGGCCCATCGGTGCAATGTCCGGCCCGTTCCTAGGCTGGGGGCACATCGCGTCCCGTCTTGACCAGACGACCTATGGATACACTTAAACTTCCTTTGCACGCCAAACACGATTATCTGAAAACTGGGAGATGTCAATTTTGAGTTAATTATGACCTGTTCTCGATTTTGCATGCATGCAGCCAAGGCACGTTGGACCGTTGAACACCTTCAGTGGCCGCGCGTTATCTGATGAAAGCGAGACATACAGGCCAGAATGCAACCCTTCGGGCTCAGTTCCGTACGGATACTCTGCACAACCATCTGGAATGCTGTAAGTTGGCATCCAAAGTCCGAGGCATGAACCACACGGGCGGGCCTGCCGACCTATCAACAGCACTTTTGTCTTTCGTCATTGCTGTGCCGCATGTCAATGTTTGTTGGTGCAGTGTCCTTCGGGTGTCGCAAGCTGTCGGAATGGAATGGCTCTTCCAGCTTCCAGCTTCCAGGTTGACGACAACCGGGACGAGGACACGGAAGACTCGCACTGCCATGTAACCCCCACCCTCACGTCCTGGATAAGTCCCTGTAAAGCAGGCTCGTCTCCGAATATCCCAGGTAGCTCCCACGCTCGATGACACTTCACCGCGGTCTTGTTTCTCTGGTACTGAGCCAATTTCAACGTTGATCCCGGGGAGGTTTTGCGGACTCTCGGTCCCTGAACCTGACCTGACTTCGGCTGAGCGAGGGAGGTGAGTAGCTTATCCCAGTCGCTGAACAAGGTCTGTCCGACGCTGCTAGCTGCATTATCCATTTTCAGCCAGTGGGGAAGGCTGGGCGGCCGCGTTCCTTCTCCACCTAGAACGTGCCCCCAGGTCGAGGGAAGGAAAGGAAAAAAAAAGCTAGGTAAGAAAATACAGAAACGGATACACTACCTGAGGTGTCCGGGTACGTATCTCGCTTTCCTCCAAATCCCCACCATTTTATCCGAGTTCATGATCGTCGTCAAGCAGTTCCTTCCTCGGCACCTTGCGCATCGCCGGATGCGGCAATAGCATCAGCATCAGCATCAGCAGCAACGCCTGCCGCTGTTGTGCAGAGCGCTATCATTGGCAGCGTCTTTGCCGTTCCCTTCATCATTCATCTCTCCATCAGTATCATCCTCATCATACCTAATCATCATCCGATACCCTTGCCGTCTCCATTTTCATCCCGTTCACCACGGGACTCCCACTCCACGAGGATGTGCAGATACCCATGTGTGCAACGGGTGGTGGACATGGAATGCGACGGCATGGCATGGGAGTCCAGCAAGCATCACACATACCCAATTCTAGCATCAGACATGGTACAAATGCCCTCTTCGCAGTACGCAGTATGGATACTTACGACACGGTGCGAAAACGACGCAGAATGGTGGATGCAGCAGTAGCAGCAACAGCGGCAGCAGCAGTGGCAGCAACACAAGATGCCGTCGGGTGCTCTGCATGCCCTTCCTGATCCTCATGCACCGCTCCCACCACCCACCAACACCAACGCAGCCACTGCATCGCACGCTTCGCAGTTCGGGTTCGGGCGTGGTCAGCCGCCAACCGCCAACCCGCCAACCACCGGCCATCCTAGGAAACCTAGCAAGCAAACACGCCTTCCTTGGCTTCCAAACGTTTCTTGCATTCCTGCGCCCTGGCCCGACATGGGCACTAAGCCGTTGAACTTCCATTCCACTCACCTGCCCACGAAAACTCCCCACTTCGTCACTTGAAAGACTGATGGAGACTCGCAACCTTTCTTCTTGTCTCGCTCACCACTCTATCGACACGGTCCAGACGGGTCCCTGGGTTGCTGACGCACCACTCAACCGAGTCCTTGATGCACATCTATTGCAGCTGTCTGCAACTCACCACCCGCTGGTATGATAAGTCTTCCTTGCGGCAGCGTATTGTATACCGTTTCCTGCTCCGTCGCGCCCAATTGTCTTTGATTTCTTGTTCAAAGAGCTGACGTTTCCGCAGGCACATACACTTGGCCAAATCCTGGCCGTACAGTCGATTGGACGCCTCCAAAGATGCGAGGGGACGCCAGGGGATTCCGCCAAAGGGACAATCCCCGTTCGGAACCCATCCCCGACCGCGCCATGCTTGGTTCTGGTCCGCTTCGCTCTGCAAGCTTCATCCCATCTTGCGGCCCTAGCTTCGCGACCCGGTCTGTCCATCATGAACGACCTGCCATTTCATACTGCAATCCAAACTACGCTGGCGTCGATTGCTTGCCAGGGAAAACTCGGCATCCAGGCCAAATCACTTCTTTTCGAGGCTTTTCCTTAGTTTCGACCTCTGGACAGCAGCATGGATTTTTGCTGGCTTACATGGGTGTCCATCCAGTCTATCCTACGACCCAACGGCGCGAAAGGCGAGTTGGTGCCATGTTATGCATGTAGCCATGGGGCACTGGGTCCCATCAAAATTTGTTTGCTTGCCATTCAACGTGCTAACTTCCGTGCCGTACCGCTTCCCGCCGCTGGCCCTGAACTGTCAGAAAAAAAGTTGTGCCCGACACTCACAGACTCAGACGGCCCTGCCAACCTGGACCCCCGCCCGCCTCCGTCGACGAGCAAGGGGTAACCTAACCGCTAATAACGGAGACGGCGTCGAGGTCCTTCCAACAAGAAAGTCCCGCCCTCACACAAGTCCGCTCAACTTGTTGGACGACTCGCCCGGTGCCAACGGTGTTCGCTTTCAAAGCCAGCAAAACCGCGCTTGTCACTTCAGTCGTGAGTGCCCGCACTTCCCCCAAGAGCGCAAGCCCCAGCTAAATAGGAATTGCGGTCGAGAGACTTCAACCGCGTGTGAGTATCACAGCTTTTTCGCCCACCAGGGCTCTCGCGATAGCTCAATAGGTATGTTTTGAGTCATGGTCATACCTTCCTGCCGCGGGACGGACACCAATTCCCACTATTTATTCTATCACCGACTCGCCCGCAAACCTACGTCTAGTGAAACGTCCCCCAAATGGACCGTATCAAGCAGTCCTTGATTTGCTACGACCGGCTGGAAAGTTGATTGATGACACTGTTCTCAAATCGCAAGCCGGGTCTGAACCACCAGCGGTCCCTTCCACCACCCATCTAGATCAAACGGGGAGCAAACGAATGCCTTTACTACACCATATCAATCTTGACGGCATACAGTACCCGAGCCCCTCGCTATTTTTCCTGCGCACCAATCTATCCCATCACTGCCGGCCACATGCAAATCAGAGAGACTGGCCGGACATGGTTCTTGAACCAGCCGTTGCAACCCAGCAGGGCCCCTCGCAGGCGCCATGCTGTTCATGATACCTGAGATACGGTTATCCTGGAAGGCTCCCCCAGCGCACTTCACGGCACATCAGCGTGCAGCACCGCGGGAAAAAAGAAAGTCCCGGGAGACAGTTCCTACGGCCACGAAAAATGATGCAATCAGTGTTCCTGGTGCTGCCAATATCATGTAATTACGGCACCGTATGGCTGGCGAGGCTCTTGCCGACCGATGCGCCGTTCAGCCCGGCCCACCGTTGTCTCACTTTGACCCCTGCTCTCTGACATGGGACCTCTCCCACACCTTCATGCACTCACACAAATTGTGATTTTTTACTCGCTTTTACTCGATGGCGCCCTCACCACTGCAGAAATACTCTGTACCAGCTTACGGTTCAACAAGCCCGCACAAATGCCTGCCTGAACCCTCAGCAAACGCGTTCCCGGACAAAATGGGTACTGTACGGAATCAAACCACGCATACAGGTCACAGGCTGCAGCTTGAGTCCGGCTCCATGGGTGGCTTTGTCAGGAAGTTGGCGACTCGAAGCTATCTGCAGAGAGCTTGAGACGAAGTAAGCAAAGCGAGACGAGAACACAGAAGCATCGTTGCGGGCTGCCAGATGCCAGGTCCGATGCCCGATTAGGACCTTTGACTGGCGGTGCTCGCTGCGGCATTCCTCGGTTTGTTCATGGCGGGGAGCCTGGGGGGGAGCGGCCAGGGCCAAGGATCGCCCACTACAAGACTTGTGCCCAGTGACAGCGCATGACGGGCTTTTCTACACAGTAGAGGAAAGCGACGAAAGGCCCCCTACTTCGTTGGACCAGAGTTTCTGGCTCCTTTTGGTCAGGTACAGCCCATGTATGCGCAGACATGCGTACAGTACAGCTTAGTACTGTACATGGTAGACCTTGTCCGCAGTAGCGCAAACACCATAAGAGCCTGGGGGTGTGGGCGTCCTCACCTGCAGGCCACATATTGGGACGCCGAGCTGCGGCATTGGATGGTGGTGTTTGGGAGGGACTATCGAGCTTTCTCCCTCCCTCCCGGCGGGCACCTGCCACACCTTATCAAGATGGAAGACTAGGGAGGGGGCCAAGTGTATTCGTTTCCCCTGGCAGTGCTTCATAAGTACCTCAACTACAGTCCACCACACCCGAAGGCTTACCTGAGAGGCCTTTTCCCTCTTCTCCACTGCTGCCAGTCTCTCCCCGGAAGACCTGTCGTCCTGCTTCAGGCTTGTGTCCGTCCGTTTTCTCTCTCAGACCGACCGACTTACTTGACCCTTCCTCTGGCCATCTCTCAGACGCCAGTGCTGCGGCTCACCACATTTCCAGTTTCTCCTGCTCACCAGCTACCAGAAGCTGAAGGGGGGTAGGAAGCTCACATTGACTAGACTAGGGTCTGTCCTAGGTCCCAGCTTCCTGCCGCTTTGCTTGTCCTTGTTTCTACAACTGCGGATGCCGGTCTCGCTGCCCCTCGACCTCAGTCATCTGTGGCCTCGTTATCCACCCCTCGCTTGCGGGAACTGCTTCTCGCCCGCACTCCCCAGTTTACTGTCACATACCGCAGCAACAATCGAGATATACTAAGGAGCCCTACTCAGATCATTACGAAAGTACTGGATCCGTCGACAAGCTCAACCCGCCTCCGCCTCGCAGGCCCATCCTCAAAGCTCCACCTCAGCCTGCGAGCCTTGACCTCATCTAGGGCCCTCACCCTCCAGCCGGTAGTCATTGGCTCTTTTTTCCTTTCTCTGTTTTCCTCCCGAAGGCAGCCGTATTCGTTTTCTTCGTTTCGTCCTTGCTCGGGGAAGCAAACGCGTGCTGTTGGCAGTCAACCAATCCCTCTCACTTGTCAACTCCTCTCCTGGTCTACCACTTTGTCCCCGAGACATTGCGTGGAGAGTTGCTCTAAGACAGACCGCGAACCAGTGGAGAGGTTCTCCCCCCGATGTCTCAAGTCATCTTGGAAACAAAGAGGACTTTGAGGTCCATCCCGGTGTCCAGTTTCGCGAGCTGATAGATCTGTGTGAACCACCCGAACCCGCCCTCTTCGCCAACTTCCTCCTCAAACACAGCTCCTTCACAAGTCACAACACGTCTTCTTTGTCGTTGGGTCTATTCGCTGGTCCGCCAATTTCGTCTCTACAGCCACGACGCAATACTTGGTGTGTTCTCTGCTGCCAGCTTAGCGTTTGACTGCTATCCGCCCGCCAACCGCGACGATCCCAGGCAGGATCCCGTTGCGTCTCCTAACACCCGGGTTTTCTCAACACATCACAACAGGTTCGCCCTGGCCCGAACAAGCCCAGCGTCTTGCTACTCGACTCTGCAATATCTAGTCAGCGACCCGCCCGCCCGCCACACAAACATCGGAACAAGTCGCGTCTTTGCTGCATCTACCCTCGCGCATACGGTCTGACACGCCACTCTCAAGTCTCAACCACCTGCATCTTGCATTAGGTTTGAACGTTCTCCGAACCACATTCATCCCTCGTATGCTGGGTTCGAGCACTGTTCAATTGCATTGATATCTGAGTTTCGTACGCTCTCTCAAGCACAGGCTTCTGTCCTACGACAGTCATCTCTCAGAAGCTTCGCCTTTTGCGGCGTCGACGTGAGATGCCCGGCTGCTGCTGCCTTCATGTCAACCTTGTCTAACTCTCGCACAGTTGCACATCGTATTCGTCTCTCTACCTTCTGTACTTGGTTGGCAACGTTACACCTTCAATCGAAGTCGACCTCGACAGCCTCTTAAGACTCGTCCAAACGGCACATCAAGCTTGCGAGCTCAGTTTTTGGATGCTACTCAGCTGCCAGTCATACTGACGCCGGTTGTGCCATCGCCATGGTCCGCGACTATCCTCGGGATACTTTCCCTCGGCAATGGCACCAGGAGCGGCATCCTGCCGATCCTCCGCCAGGGCTTCATGACATTAGCCATACCCAGGCTGCTGATGCTCGTAGGCCGATCGTAAGTAAGCTGCAGAACGATTGTCTGTCTCGCATCTGACAAACTTTGTAGGACATTGGCAAGGCATTGAGGGACCATTGCAACATACCAGCCAGACATTACTTCGTTGCTGCTGTCCTGGATGATGGCAGCACGCAGACTTTCAGCAACATTCCGTTGGGAGGACGAAACCAGCCAAATCCTTCCAATAAGTTTTTCGGCATGAAGGCTTTTGTTCGGCATATCCAGGGCGTCGACGCTGGTACCCATCACTTCCCTCCGCGCAAGGTCGAAAACTCGCTGACACGATGCATAGTTCCGAGCCCTATGCATGACGATTCCGAGTTCAGCCTCGAAAGTGATTACCACCAATTTGGAGGCGGCTATGGGCATCGACCACAGGACCGTCGCCGACAAGTTGGCGACATGTACGACGAGAACGGTTACAAAACCCGCAAGAGGCATCGAGGCGGTATGGGAGGATCCTATCGAAGGCAGGTCGATGACGACGACGACGTGGTAGTGTCACAGGCAAATCCGACCAGGAATCTCAGGGTTGGCAACGACAAGGATGTGTGGGACTTCTACGAGCAACGTTTCAAGAACTGCCAGCAGACGGCTTGCAAACTCATCGCCAAAGCCTGGGTTAAGGTTGTTGAGCCAAAGAAGCAAACAAATCACCCGTACACTGGCCAGGACGAGAAGGCGCCTGACTGGTGGCCGAAACCATGGGGTCCTACGAAGGAAGAGAAGGTCCGCCACAAGGAGCCCGACCATCTCTACAAAAGAGGTAATCGACCCTCTATGGGACATTTCTGTCCGAAAATTGCTAACACAGCCCAGAGCGTGTCCATCTATTGTGCCACATCCTCCGCATGATTGTGGAGCCCCCGGAGAACCAGCACCCCGCCATCTTGAAGATGAACTTGAATGTGCAGAAGCTTGAGGATGCCACGACCGAGGCCATGTCAGCATTCTTTTCGGACAAAGAGAACAAGGCGAACGCAAAGAAGAAGCCTTACCTCGACGAGATCTTTAAAGTTGCCAAGCACGAAGAAAGATACAAGAGAAACGAGATCGGTAAGGATTATTTGGTACTGAAGCGGCTCAAAATACTAATGGCCAATAGATGGCGACTCATATGTCCATGTCATGTCAGAAGACAAGTTCCCGGAAAGCTATCCGTCCGACACTGAAGACAATGGCTTCGTCAAAGAGGAGGATGAGCACCATCCCTCCATGACATCAAGCACGTCACCGTCAAAGACTGGAGCACCACACGACCTTTTGCACACATCGAGTAGCGACCATAGCCCAGCCGGGACCCTTCCCAGCGGCGCCTATATGAACGAAATGCCGCTGCGTGGGCAACAGTACTCGACGCAAATGCTCCCCTCAAGCATCCATCCTGATCATCACTTTGTTGAGGGCAGCAATATTCACCCTCCTGGTGGTCTTATGCCACAGGATTTGGTGCCGCCTCCGCATGATCCCCACCGTCGGTCATCTATGTACACGTCTCCGAACGAATATCCCAACGCCGCCCCCACTGGGATGTACACTCAGCCTTGGCAAGGGGGCTCCACTGCCCCCAATGGTGCATCTGTATATTCCTTCACGGCGCAACAGCCGGGTCCCGCTCCGGGACACTTTGGGAATCACAGTGTTCCTTTGGCACAGAATCAGTATGTGCCTTCGCCCTATGATGGGATGCCGCGAGGTGGCTTCGATCAAGGAAGCATGTTCCGTTCCGTAAGCACAAGTCAGACACCTGTACAGAGCTCTCAAGGGTTTTCTGGGTACAGCCTTCCGACCGATGCACGAGGCCTACCCGGCTCAGGCGGAAAGCCAGACTCTATTGGTCGCGGTCAAATGCATTGACGGCCCCCAGCATGAAGAACCATCTGCAAATCGCTCCTCGACCACGGCTGGAATCAACAGGACGGCTCAACATTCGACAGGAGAATCCAGAGGCGAAGGACGTCTGTCATTGTGACTTCTTTGCTCCCACGGATGGGCACCGATAAAGTACAGCAAGATTACCCAAACCGAAAATAAATAAATAATAACGGTCAGCCCTTCAACAAACCATATCGCAAGTCCGACAGAGCAACATCATCCTATGCGCAGATTCTCGGCCACTTCGCGAATCACCCTCACAATCGAACAACCAGAACGACAAAAATATGGTGTGGCTAGTGTCTTTTCATTGCCTTTTACGACCTGAATTTCCATTACGAGTGGCGTGTTTCTGTTTTCAAATCTCATCCGCGGCTCTCGAAAAGTAACATCAGCATTCCCGAGCACAACATCAGGCGGCAGCAGTCTCAGGACAGGCAAACATCGCAACGGGGGAGGAACTTTGCTTTCACGTTTGTTTTTCAATGAGGATGAGTGCCTTCTCAAGGATGTTCAGAAAAGGCTCCAGACTGGTCAAATTTTTATCATGCTGGAGTCCATTTACGGAAAGTTGAGACAAGATTTCTCACGCAAATTGCGGGCGGCTCTTCTGTGCTAGGGCGTCGGCGCTTACGCTGTTATGACACCATGCTTTTTTCGACCTTTGACTATTCGTTTCAACATCCTCGAGCATCAGCATACACGGATTATCGGCTCAGGACACAGCGCAATAGGACGGGCAACGATTGATTTACCTTTGGCGATACCGCTGGCCCAGGCCGTTTGTTTTTGATTTTACGGCCCTTCACGACAGGAAAGTAGGAGATTTCAAGATACAGGAGGGGATTCGGCACGGAAAGAAGGCGCAGGTGAGAAGGAGCTGCTTGTCATTGCTGGAGATGGAGTACATTGGAGTTGTTGCTTGGAGACGTCACGGGGTCAGCGGGCGACGGAAGGGTGATGGAAAATACAAAAAATTGGTCCAGAAAGTAGGGAGGAAGTAAGGAGGTTGAGATGTCAGGGCGGGTTGTTTGTTAGTCAATGGCCAGCCCAAACTACGTGTTCGAGCGGCCGTGGAAATTCGGGTTTTCTAGGACCCTTTGCGGTTCAGTCATGACAAGTTGCTTGTAATGGAGGGCCGCTATAGATAGGGGATAATGAGGGCAGTCTGCTCGAAACATTTCTTTGTGAGACGTCGGAATTGAGCACGCAACGTTCGTTCCTCTCTCTTTTTTTGTAACGCATGTCTCAGTCCGTCAGCCTCATCGATCTCCAACGTCCATGAGGCTCTCACTCAGCCTTAGCCGCTTGCGGTCCCCAAGATCAACGACACGATCTTCAATTAGCGCGGTTCAATGTGCAGATGGGAGAGAAAATCCTCCGATGTGGCCAAGACAAAAATATGACTGTAATTCCTTCCAATCGGCAATCTTCCAAGAAACCTGCCTTGTCTCTCTCTCATGCTGATGGACAGTCCCAATTCCCACTGTATTCAGGGTCCTTCGGCAAGGGGGCCACACACCCGCGGCTATGCATACATATGACAATCTGACAGGTAACGGACGGGAAGCGAGAGTGTGGGATGTGCGAGAGGGAAGAGCTGCGTGCGTGGGAGGGGGTGGGTGGGAAGATGATGATGAAGATGGGGACCGGGGAAGGAGAGACGACGACGAACAGCGTTCGGGACGGGGAGGCACGCGGGCGCTACTGCGAAGAGAACATGTTGGCAGGTTTAGTGGTATCCCGGTAGCCTGGGACCCAGAAAAAAAACCCAGAAGTGACCCTTTTTTTTCCCTTACTGTTCGGGGAGTAATTTTGACGTGTCGGATGTCAGTTGGACCCCCACAGAGAAAGGAGGGTAGGGTGCGGCGTTTGGTCTGTTCATTTTCGTTCCCGTCGTTTTTCGTTGTCGCTGAAATTCCCGGCCGCACGGCGAAGGTGATGAAAAAGTGGCACCCCGGTCACCGGTGCCCCGCAGACCGGTGAAGAAGTGGATCCGCCCTCCGGCCAGTCACCGGTCGAGGCGTACCTTGCCTACCACACCACCTCTTTCTTTCCTCCCCGGATGTCGTCGTTCTTTGTTTGACAGGAAACGGAACCGCCCTGCGAAAGGGGAAGCACACGCCCCTCCACGAACACAACATGAATCCTCGTGATGAGGATTTTTCCTCTTTATTCCCCCCCCTACCACCACCACCACAGTAATCCTCGTCTTTCTTTTCTTTTTCCTCGACGAATTTGGTGGTGTTGTCGTAAGGTTTGGGAGGAGGGGGGCGCTACTGGCACGGCCCGAGGATCGCTGCAGAGTTTCGTCGGTTTTCGATGCGTCGGTTCTC